>JAJNNQ010000210.1:0-65790 GCA_027886175.1 Phylloscopus collybita | reverse complement strand
GGGGGGTCTCAGGGGTCTGGGGACATCGGGGACACCAGGGGGACACCGGGGGGGGTGGCACCTGGTGGGGTTTGTGGGGTTTTTTTAGGGGTTTTGGGGGGATTTTTGGGGGATTTTTGGGGGGTCTGGGGCTTTTGGGGGGGGTCTCAGGGGTCTGGGGGGGTCTGGGGACCTGGGGGACACCGGGGGGACACCGGGGGGGTGGCACCTGGTGGGGTTTGTGGGGTTTTTTAGGGTTTTTGGGGCTCCAGTGATTTTTTTGGGGGTCTGGGTGCATTTTGGGGGAATTTAGGATGGGGAGGGGGCTCCAGGGATCTTTTGGGGGGGGGTCTGGGGTTCTTTTTGGGGGTCTGGGGTTTTTTTTGGGGGGAATTTAGGATGGGGAGGGGTCCCAGAGATTTTTTTTGGGGGGGGTCTGGGGTTTTTTTTGGGGGTCTGGGGCTTTTTGGGGGGGATTTTAGGATGGGGAGGGGGCTCCAGGAATTTTTTTGGGGGGGATTTGGGTTTTTGGAATTTTTTTTGGGGGGGGGGGTCCCAAATTCACCCCCCCCTGTGCCCCCCCCCAGGGACCCCCGAGGTGAGACCCCCGCTGGGGCTCTGGAGGGAATCCAGCCTGGACGGGGGCCAAGGTGGGTTTTGTTATTTTTATTAATTTTTTAAAAATTAATTTTTATTATTTTTATTATTTTTATAATTAAAAAAAAAAAAAAAAACCAAAAAAACCAAACCAACCCCCCCCAAAAAAACCAGAAAAAAACCCGAAAAAAAAACCCCAAAAGAACCCCAAAAAACCCCAAAAAAACCCCAAACAAAACAGAAAAAAAAAAACAAAAAAAAAACCCAAAAGAACCCAAAAGAATCCCAAAAAACCCTTAAAAAAATCCAAAAGAACCAATAAAAAACCGAAAAAAACCCCCCAAAAACCCAAAAAAAATCCCCAAAAAACCCCAGAAAAAAATCCCAAAAGAACCCAATAAAATCCCTCAAAAAACCGAAAAAATCCCAGAAAAATCCCCAAAAAACCCCAGAAAAAATCCCAGAAAAAAGCCCAAAAAAACCTTAAAAAACCCCAAAAAAACCTCAAAAAAACCCAAATAAAACTTAAAATAAATCTCAAAAAAACACCCAAAAAAACCCAATAAAAAACCGAAAAAAAACCCAAAAAAACCCAAAAAAAATCCCCAAAAAAACCCAGAAAAATCCCAAAAAAATCCCAAAAAAATTCCCAAAAAACCCCCCCAAAAAATTTTAAAAAACCCCCAAAAAATCCCAAAAAAAACCCAGAAAAAATCCAAAAAAATCCCAAAGACATCCCAAAAAAAATCCCAAAAAACCCAAGAAAAAACCTTAAAAAACCCAAAAAATCCCAAAAAATCCCAGAAAAAAAAAAAACCAAAAACCCCAAAAAAACCCCCCAAAACCCCCAAAAAAACCCCAAAAAACTCCCCAAAAACAACAAAAAAAACCTCAAAAAATCCCCAATAAAACTCAGAAAAACCCCAAAAAACCCCCAAAAAAATCCCAAAAAATCCCAAAAAAATCCCCAAAAAACCCCGAAAAACCTTAAAAAAACCCCAAAAAATCCCAAAAAATCCCAGAAAAAAAACCCTTAAAAAAACCCCAAAAAAACCCCAAAAAACCCCAAAAACCCCCCAAAAACCCCACCCCCCGCTGTCTTTTTAACCCTTTCAGGACCTCCCCGCTCACAGCTCCACGCTGCCCCGCAACCTCAAACTCTCCTCGCGGCCGGACGGGCCCGGGGGGGGGGTCCCGGGTGGGGCTCCGGGGGTCTCTCGCCCCCACCCAGCTCCTCCCGGACCCTCCCCCGGGGTTGGCAGCCGGGGTCGTGCAGCCCCCCAAAAAAACCCCAAAAAATTCCCCCAAAAAACCCCAATAAAACTCAAAAAACCCCCCAAAAAACCCTTAAAAAATCCCAAAAGAACCCAATAAAAAATTGAAAAAAAACCCAAAAAAACCAAAAAAAATCCCCAAAAAACCTCCCAAAAAAACTTTTAAAAACCCCAAAAAATCCCAAAAAAATTAAAAAAAACCCCAAAAAATCCCCAAAAAACCCTCAAAAAACCCCAGAAAAAATCCCCAAAAAATCCCAAAAAACCTCAAAAAAATCCCAGAAAAAAGTCCAAAAAACCCAGAAAAAACCCCAAAAAAATCCCCAAAAATGCCAGAAAAAAACCCCAAAAAAACCCTCAAAAACCCAAAAAAATCCCCAAAAAATCCCAGAAAAAATCCCAAAAAAATCCCCCAAAAAATCCCAAAAAAATCCCCAAAAAAACCCCAAAAACCTTAAAAAACCCCAAAAAAACCCAAAAAATCCCAAAAAAACCCAGAAAAAATCCCAAAAAAATCCCAAAAAACCCCCAAAAACCTTAAAAAAACCCAAAAAAAATCCCAAAAAATCCCAGAAAAAAAAAACCCAAAAAACTCCCAAAAACCCCCCAAAAACCCCACCCCCCGCTGTCTTTTTAACCCTTTCAGGACCTCCCCGCTCACAGCTCCACGCTGCCCCGCAACCTCAAACTCTCCTCGCGGCCGGACGGGCCCGGGGGGGGGGTCCCGGGTGGGGCTCCGGGGGTCTCTCGCCCCCCACCCAGCTCCTCCCGGACCCTCCCCCGGGGTTGGCAGCCGGGGTCGTGCAGCCCCCCCCAAAAAAACCCAAAAAATTCCCCCAAAAAACCCCAATAAAACTCAAAAAACCCCCAAAAAAACCCTTAAAAAATCCCAAAAGAACCCAATAAAAAACTGAAAAAAACCCCCAAAAAACCCAAAAAAAAATCCCCAAAAAAACCCAGAAAAAATCCCAAAAGAACCTAATAAAAAACCGAAAAAAACCCCAAAAAACCCAAAAAAAAATCCCCAAAAAACCCCAGAAAAAATCCCCAAAAAAACCCAGAAAAAATCCCCAAAAAATCCCAAAAAATCCCAAAAAACCCCAAAAAAATCCCCCAAAAAAACAGAAAAAAAACCCAAAAAAACCCCAGAAAAAATCCCAGAAAAAAGCCCAAAAAACCCCCAAAAAATTAAAAAAAAACCCAAAAAATCCCCCAAAAAACCCCAAAAAAAATCCCCAGAAAACCTTAAAAAACCCCAAAAAATCCCAAAAAATCCCAGAAAAAAAAAAACCCCAAAAACCCCCCAAAAAAACCCCAAAAAACCCCACCCCCCGCTGTCTTTTTAACCCTTTCAGGACCTCCCCGCTCACAGCTCCACGCTGCCCCGCAACCTCAAACTCTCCTCGCGGCCGGACGGGCCCGGGGGGGGGGTCCCGGGTGGGGCTCCGGGGGTCTCTCGCCCCCCGCCCAGCTCCTCCCGGACCCTCCCCCGGGGTTGGCAGCCGGTTTCCCGGATCCCGGTGCCCCCCGGGACCCCCGGGCGAGCCCCCCGGCAGAAGGCGCTGCCGCTCTCCGTCATCTTCCGCCTGCAGAACGCCTTTTGGGAGGGGGGCGTCGCGGGACCCCCCAGGACCGGGGGGGGGTTGCTGATGATGGGGGCGACCCCCCCCACCCTGCCCGGGAGCGGGGGGAGTCGGGGGTCGCCCCCTCCTCAAAAAATGTTACCGGCGTTGCCCCCCGGGGAAGGTGAGGAGGGGGGTTTGGGGGGGAAAATGGGATTTTTGGGGGGTATAAAGGGGATTTTTTGGGATAAAAGTGGGATTTTTGGGGGGTATAAGTGGGATTTTTGGGAGGTAAGAAGGGGGTTTTGGGGGCAAAAGGGGTTTTGGGGGTAAAAATGGGATTTTTTGGCGGGTATAAAGGGGATTTTTGGGGTAAAATGGGATTTTGGGGGAAAAATGGGATTTTGGGGGGGTGAAAAGGGGATTTTCGGGGGTGAAAATGGGATTTTTGGGAGGTAAGAAGGGGATTTTTGGGGGTGAAAAGGGGTTTTGGGGTAAAAGTGGGATTTTTTGGGGGGTGAAAATGGGATTTTGGGGGGTAAAAGGGGGTTTGGGGGTAAAAATGGGATTTTTTTGGGGGGTGAAAATGGGATTTTGGGGGTGAAAAGGGGATTTTGGGGGGTGAAAATGGGATTTTGGGAGGTAAGAAGGGGGTTTTGGGGGGTAAAAGTAGGATTTTTGGGGTGAAAATGGGGGGTTTGGGGGTAAAAATGGGATTTTTGGGAGGTAAGAAGGGGATTTTCGGGGGGGTAAAAAGGGGATTTGGGGGGCAAAAGGGGGTTTTGGGGGGAAAAATGGGATTTTTGGGAGGTAAGAAGAGGATTTTTGGGGGGTGAAAAGGGATTTTTGGGGTAAAAGTGGGATTTTTTGGCGGGTATAAAGGGGATTTTGGGGAATCCCCAACTCCGAGGGTCTCCCCCTCACTCCCCCTCCCCAATTCCGGGGGTCTCCCCCTCCCCAATTCCGGGGCTCTCCCCCTCCCCAATTCGGGGGTCTCCCCCTCACTCCCCCCTCTCTCCCCCTCCCCAATTCGGGGGTCTCCCTCCCCCCCTCCCTCCCTCACTCCCCCCTCTCTCCCCCTCCCCAATTCCGGGGGTCTCCCCCCCTCACTCACTCCCCCCCTCTCTCCCCCTCCCCAGCTCCCACCCGCCCCTCTCTCCCTCCCGAACCCCCCTCACCGAACCCTCCGGAACCCGAAACCGAACTGGAGCATCTCCTACGTGGAACCTCCGACCCCGAGGGACCCCCACCCATCCCGGAGGGACCCCCTGCCCGTCCCCTCAGCCCCACGCGGCTTCAACCGCTGCTTCCCCCGGAGGCCCGGAAGGTTCCCGAGTACCGGGAGGTTGCCCGGGTCTTGGCCGAGATGCCGCGGCCGTTGAAGCGCCGGGGTTCGATGGAACAAAACCCCGGAGCCGCCGCCGCCGCCGCCCCGTCCCGGGCCCGTCAGTACCGGCAGCTGATCACCCGCCTGCTGCACCGCCCGCCCGACGCCACCGAGGGGGTGGCCATGTCGCCGATGTCGCCCATGTCGCCGATAGCGGTGGAGAGTTCGGCGCCGGTGGTGGCGGTACCGGCTGGAGGGGGGGCGGTGCCGGTGAGTGGGGGGGGGTGGGGAGGTGTGGGGAGGGGGGCGGGGGGGTGTTGTCACTGTGGGACCCCCGAGGTGTCACTGTGAGACCCCCGAGGTGTCACTGTGAGACCCCCGAGGTGTCATTGTCCCACCCTGGGTGTTGTCACTGTGAGACCCCCGAGGTGTCATTGTCCCACCCTGGGTGTTGTCACTGTGGGACCCCCGAGGTGTCACTGTGGGACCCCCGAGGTGTCATTGTCCCCCACTGGGTGTTGTCACTCTGGGACCCCCGAGGTGTCATTGTCACTTTGAGACCCCCGAGGTGTCATTGTCACCCCCTGGTCATTGTCCCCCTGAGAGCCCCCAGGTGTCATTGTCCCCGTGAGACCCCCTGGTCATTGTCACTTTGGGACCCCCGAGGTGTCACTCTGGGACCCCCGAGGTGTCATTGTCCCTTTGGGACCCCCGAGGTGTCATTGTCACCCCCTGGGCGTTGTCACTGTGGGACCCCCGAGGTGTCACTGTCACTGTGGGACCCCCGAGGTGTCATTGTCACCCCCTGGGCATTGTCACTGTGGGACCCCCGAGGTGTCATTGTCACTGTGGGACCCCCGAGGTGTCATTGTCCCACCCTGGGCGTTGTCACTGTGGGACCCCTGAGGTGTCATTGTGGGACCCCCGAGGTGTCACTCTGAGACCCCCGAGGTGTCACTGTGGGACCCCCGAGGTGTCACTGTGGGACCCCTGAGGTGTCATTGTCACTTTGGGACCCCTGAGGTGTCACTGTGAGACCCCCGAGGTGTCATTGTCCCTGTGAGACCCCCGAGGTGTCACTGTGGGACCCCCGAGGTGTCACTCTGGGACCCCCGAGGTGTCATTGTCACCCCCTGGGCGTTGTCACTGTGAGACCCCCGAGGTGTCCCTGTGAGACCCCCGAGGTGTCATTGTGGGACCCCCGAGGTGTCATTGTCCCTGTGAGACCCCCGAGGTGTCATTGTCCCCCCCTGGGCGTTGTCACTGTGGGACCCCCGAGGTGTCACTGTGGGACCCCCGAGGTGTCATTGTGGGACTCCTGAGGTGTCACTGTGAGACCCCCGAGGTGTCATTGTGGGACCCCTGAGGTGTCATTGTGAGACCCCCGAGGTGTCATTGTCCCCCCCTGGGCGTTGTCACTGTGGGACCCCCGAGGTGTCATTGTGAGACCCCCGAGGTGTCATTGTCACTCTGGGACCCCCGAGGTGTCACTGTGAGACCCCCGAGGTGTCACTGTGGGACCCCCGAGGTGTCATTGTCACTCTGGGACCCCCGAGGTGTCACTGTGAGACCCCCGAGGTGTCACTGTGGGACCCCCGAGGTGTCATTGTCACTCTGGGACCCCCGAGGTGTCACTGTGGGACCCCCGAGGTGTCACTGTGAGACCCCCGAGGTGTCACTGTGGGACCCCCGAGGTGTCATTGTCCCTGTGAGACCCCCGAGGTGTCATTGTCACCCCCTGGGCGTTGTCACTGTGGGACCCCCGAGGTGTCATTGTCACTGTGAGACCCCCGAGGTGTCATTGTGGGACCCCCGAGGTGTCACTGTGAGACCCCCGAGGTGTCATTGTTCCTGTGAGACCCCCGAGGTGTCATTGTCACCCCCTGGGCGTTGTCACTGTGGGACCCCCGAGGTGTCACTGTGGGACCCCCGAGGTGTCATTGTCACTTTGGGACCCCCGAGGTGTCACTGTGGGACCCCCGAGGTGTCATTGTCACTTTGGGACCCCCGAGGTGTCACTGTGAGACCCCCGAGGTGTCACTGTGAGACCCCCGAGGTGTCATTGTCCCTGTGAGACCCCCGAGGTGTCATTGTCCCACCCTGGGCGTTGTCACTGTGAGACCCCCGAGGTGTCATTGTCACTGTGAGACCCCCGAGGTGTCACTGTGGGACCCCCGAGGTGTCACTGTGGGACCCCCGAGGTGTCATTGTCCCCCCCTGGGCGTTGTCACTGTGGGACCCCCGAGGTGTCACTGTGGGACCCCCGAGGTGTCATTGTCACTGTGAGACCCCCGAGGTGTCATTGTGGGACCCCCTGGTCACTGTCACTGTGGGACCCCCGAGGTGTCATTGTCCCTGTGAGACCCCCTGGTCACTGTCACTGTGGGACCCCCGAGGTGTCATTGTGGGACCCCCGAGGTGTCACTGTGGGACCCCCGAGGTGTCATTGTCCCTGTGAGACCCCCGAGGTGTCATTGTCCCCCCCTGGGCGTTGTCACTGTGGGACCCCCGAGGTGTCATTGTCCCCGTGAGACCCCCTGGTCACTGTCACTGTGGGACCCCCGAGGTGTCATTGTCACCCCCTGGGCGTTGTCACTGTGGGACCCCCGAGGTGTCACTGTGGGACCCCCGAGGTGTCACTGTGGGACCCCCGAGGTGTCCCTGTGAGACCCCCACGGTGTCATTGTCACCCCCTGGTCGTTGTCACTGTGGGACCCCCGAGGTGTCACTGTGGGACCCCTGAGGTGTCACTGTGGGACCCCCGAGGTGTCATTGTCACTGTGAGACCCCCGAGGTGTCATTGTCCCCCCCTGGGCGTTGTCACTCTGGGACCCCCGAGGTGTCCCTGTGGGACCCCCGAGGTGTCACTGTGGGACCCCCGAGGTGTCATTGTCACTGTGAGACCCCCGAGGTGTCACTGTGGGACCCCTGAGGTGTCATTGTCACTTTGGGACCCCCGAGGTGTCATTGTCCCCCCCGGGCGTTGTCACTGTGGGACCCCCGAGGTGTCATTGTCCCTGTGGGACCCCCGAGGTGTCATTGTCACTTTGGGACCCCCGAGGTGTCATTGTCCCCCCCTGGGCGTTGTCACTGTGGACCCCCGAGGTGTCATTGTCCCCTGGAGTGCCCTGGCGCTGTCCTCTGTGTCCCCAAGGGCTGTCCCAGGGTGATGTCCCCAATGTCCCTGGGGTGCAGTAAAGTGGCCCAGGGGTGACGTCCCCACCATGCGAGGTGATGTCCCCAAGGTCTGCGGTGATGTCCCCAAGGTCCGGGGGTGTCCCGGGGTGGTGTCCCCAAGGTCCCGGGGTGATGTCCCCAAGGTCTGGGGTGATGTCCCCAAGGTCCGGGGGTGTCCCGGGTGATGTCCCCAAGGTCCCGGGTGATGTCCCCAAGGTCCCGGGGTGATGTCCCCAAGGTCCCGGGTGATGTCCCCGCTGTCCCCTGACCCCTCCCGATGTCGCAGGAGCTGCGCTCGGCGCTGCGCGACCCCTCCTCGCCCCAGGGGTGTCCCCAAGGTCCTGGGTGATGTCCCCAAGGTCCCGGGGTGATGTCCCCAAGGTCCCGGGTGATGTCCCCAGTGTCCCCTGACCCCTCCCGATGTGGCAGGAGCTGCGCTCGGCGCTGCGCGACCCCTCCTCGCCCCGGGGTGATGTCCCCAAGGTCCGGGGGTGTCCTGGGTGATGTCCCCAAGGTCTGGGGTGATGTCCCCAAGGTCCCGGGGTGTCCTGGGTGATGTCCCCAAGGTCCGGGGGTGTCCTGGGTGATGTCCCCAAGGTCCGGGCTGATGTCCCCGGTGTCCCCTGACCCCTCCCGATGTGGCAGGAGCTGCGCTCGGCGCTGCGCGACCCCTCCCCGCCCCGGGGGTGTCCCCAAGGTCCCGGGGTGATGTCCCCAAGGTCCGGGGGTGTCCTGGGTGATGTCCCCGGTGTCCCCTGACCCCTCCCGATGTCGCAGGAGCTGCGCTCGGCGCTGCGCGACCCCTCCTCGCCGCGGCGCCGCCCCGGGGTGATGTCCCCAAGGTCCGGGCTGATGTCCCCAAGGTCCCGGGGGTGTCCTGGGTGATGTCCCCAAGGTCCGGGGGTGTCCCGAGGTGATGTCCCCAGGATCCGGGGGTGTCCTGGGTGATGTCCCCAAGGTCCCGGGTGATGTCCCCAAGGTCCCGGGATGTCCCCAAGGTCCCCGGGTGATGTCCCCGCTGTCCCCTGACCCCTCCCGATGTCGCAGGAGCTGCGCTCGGCGCTGCGCGACCCCTCCCCGCCCCGGGGGTGTCCCGGGCTGATGTCCCAAGGTCCGGGGGTGTCCCGGGTGATGTCCCCAAGGTCCTGGGTGATGTCCCCAAGGTCCGGGCTGATGTCCCCAAGGTCCGGGGGTGTCCCGGGGTGATGTCCCCGGTGTCCCCTGACCCCTCCCGATGTGGCAGGAGCTGCGCTCGGCCCTGCGCGACCCCTCCCCGCCCCGGGGGTGTCCCCAAGGTCCCGGGTGATGTCCCCAAGGTCCCGGGGTGATGTCCCCAAGGTCCTGGGTGATGTCCCCAAGGTCCCGGGGTGATGTCCCCGCTGTCCCCTGACCCCTCCCGATGTCGCAGGAGCTGCGCTCGGCGCTGCGCGACCCCTCCCCGCCCCGGGGGTGTCCCCAAGGTCTGGGCTGATGTCCCCAAGGTCCCGGGGTGATGTCCCCAAGGTCCCGGGGTGATGTCCCCGGTGTCCCCTGACCCCTCCCGATGTGGCAGGAGCTGCGCTCGGCCCTGCGCGACCCCTCCCCGCCCCGGGGGTGTCCCGGGGTGATGTCCCCAAGGTCCCGGGGTGATGTCCCCAGGATCCGGGGGTGTCCCCAAGGTCCGGGCTGATGTCCCCGCTGTCCCCTGACCCCTCCCGATGTCGCAGGAGCTGCGCTCGGCGCTGCGCGACCCCTCCTCGCCGCGGCGCCGCCCCGGGGCGCGGGTGCGGCTGAACCCGCTGGTGCTGCTGCTGGACGCGGCCCTGACCGGAGAGCTGGACGTGGTGCAGCAGGCGGTGGCCGAGGTGACAGCGGGGACAGCGCGGGGTGGCACCCGGGGACAGTGGGGACAAGGGGTGGGGACAGCGGGGGGTGGCACCCGGGGACAGTGGGGACAAGGGGTGGGTACAGCGGGGACAGTGGGGGGTGGCACCGGGGACATTGGGGACAAGGTGGGGGAACAGCGGGGGGTGGCACTGGGGACAAGGGGGGGACAGTGGGGACAGCCCGGGGACAGTGGGGACACCCCGGGGACAGTGGGGACAAGGGGGGGGACAGTGGGGACAGCGGGGGGTGGCACTGGGGACAAGGAGGGGACAGTGGGGACAGCCCGGGGACAGTGGGGACACCCCGGGGACATTGGGGACAAGGTGGGGGAACAGCGGGGGGTGGCACTGGGGACAGCGGGGGTGACACCCGGGGACATTGGGGACAAGGTGGGGGGACAGCGGGGACAGCGGGGGGTGGCACCGGGGACAGTGGGGACAAGGGGTGGGGACAGCGGGGGGTGGCACTGGGGACAAGGGGGGGACAGTGGGGACAGCCCGGGGACAGTGGGGACACCCCGGGGACACTGGGGACAAGGGAGGGGGGACTCTGGGGACAATGGGGACAGGGCGTGGGTGGCAGTGGGGACGGAGGGGTGGGGCAGTGGGGCTGGGTGACAGCAGGGACAGCCAGAGTGTCCCCAGGGTGGCAGTGAGGGGACACCGGGGGGGGGGGCAGTGAGGTGACAGGGGGTGACAGTGAGGGGACACAGGGGGTCACAGTGAGGGGACACCGGGGTGGCAGTGAGGGGACACAGGGGGTCACAGTGAGGGGACACCGGGGTGGCAGTGAGGGGACACGGGTGACAGGGGGTGGCAGTGAAGGGGACACGGGTGACACGGGTGGCAGCGAGGTGCCAGGGGGGTGGCAGCGAGGGGACACGGGTGACACGGGGGTGGCAGTGAGGGGACAGAGGGGACACAGGGGTGGCAGTGAAGGGGACACAGGTGCCAGGGGGTGGCAGGGAGGGGACACGGGTGACACAGGTGACACGGGGGTGGCAGTGAAGGGACACGGGTGACATGGGTGGCAGCGAGGTGCCAGGGGGTGGCAGGGAGGGGACACGGGTGACACGGGGGTGGCAGTGAGGGACACGGGTGACACGGGGGTGGCAATGCGGGGACACGGGTGACAGGGGGGTGGCAGGGAGGGGACACGGGTGACAGGGGGGTGGCAGTGAAGGTGACACAGGTGACACGGGGGTGGCAGTGAAGGGGACACGGGTGACAGGGGGGGTGGCAGGGAGGGGACACAGGTGACATGGGTGACAGGGGGGTGGCAGTGAAGGGGACACGGGTGACACGGGGGTGGCAATGAGGGGACACAGGTGACACGGGGGTGGCAGTGAGGGGACACGGGTGACACGGGGGTGGCAATGAGGGGACACGGGTGCCAGGGGGTGGCAGTGAGGGGACATGGGAGCCTGGGGGTGGCAATGAGGGGACAGAGGGGACACAGGGGTGGCAGTGAAGGGGACACAGGTGCCAGGGGGTGGCAGGGAGGGGACACGGGTGACACGGGGGTGGCAGTGAAGGGGACACGGGTGCCAGGGGGGTGGCAGGGAGGGGACACGGGTGACACAAGGGTGGCAGGGAGGGGACACGGGTGCCAGGGGGTGGCAGGGAGGGGACACGGGTGACACGGGTGACACGGGGGTGGCAATGAGGGGACACGGGTGACACGGGGGTGGCAGTGAAGGGGACACAGGTGACACGGGTGACACGGCGGTGGCAGTGAAGGGGACACAGGTGACACGGGTGACATGGGGGTGGCAGTGAGGGGACAGAGGGGACACAGGGGTGGCAGGGAGGGGACACGGGTGCCAGGGGGTGGCAGTGAAGGGGACACAGGTGCCAGGGGGTGGCAGGGAGGGGACACGGGTGACAGGGGGTGGCAGGGAGGGGACACGGGTGCCAGGGGGTGGCAGGGAGGGGACACGGGTGACACGGGTGACACGGGTGACACGGGTGCCATCCCGCCGCCCGCCGTCCCCAGCTGAACGACCCGAGCCAGCCCAACGACGAGGGCATCACGGCGCTGCACAACGCCATCTGCGGCGCCAACTACGCCGTGGTGCAGTTCCTGATCGCCAGCGGCGCCAACGTCAACTCCCCCGACAGCCACGGGTGGTGAGGGGACACCGGGGACACTGGGGGGGACACTGGGGACATGGGGGACATGGGGGACATGGGGACATGGGGACAGGGGGACAGCTGTCCTGATCGCCAGCGGCGCCAACGTCAACTCCCCCGACAGCCACGGGTGGTGAGGGGACACCGGGGGGACACGGGGGACATGGGGGACATGGGGGGGACACCGGGGACAGCGGGGGGGACATGGGGGACATGGGGGGGATAGGGACATGGGGGACAGCGGGGACATGGGGACAGTGGGGACAGCGGCGCCAATGTCAACTCCCCCGACAGCCACGGATGGTGAGGGGACACCGGGGACACCGAGGGGACACCGAGGGGACACTGGGGGACATGGGGGGGACACCACAGGGACAGGGACATGGGGACATGGGGACAGTGGGGACAGCGGGGACAGGGGCGCCAATGTCAACTCCCCCGACAGCCACGGGTGGTGAGGGGACACCGAGGGGACACTGGGGGGGACACCGAGGACATGGGGGACATGGGGGGGACACCACAGGGACAGGGACAGGGACATGGGGACAGTGGGGACAGCTGGTCCTGATCGCCAGCGGCGCCAACGTCAACTCCCCCGACAGCCACGGGTGGTGAGGGGACACCGGGGACACTGGGGGGGACACTGGGGACATGGGGGACATGGGGGACATGGGGACATGGGGACAGGGGGACAGCTGGTCCTGATCGCCAGCGGCGCCAATGTCAACTCCCCCGACAGCCACGGGTGGTGAGGGGACACCGGGGACACTGGGGGGGACACCGGGGACACAGGGGACACGGGGGACATGGGGGACAGCAGGGACACGGGGGACAGCGGGGACATGGGGGGGACACCACAGGGACAGGGACATGGGGACATGGGGACATGGGGACAGCTGGTCCTGATCGCCAGCGGCGCCAACGTCAACTCCCCCGACAGCCACGGGTGGTGAGGGGACACCGGGGGGACACCGGGGACACTGGGGACACCGGGGACATGGGGGGGACACCACAGGGACAGGGACATGGGGACATGGGGACAGGGGGACAGCGAGGACAGCGGCGCCAACGTCAACTCCCCCAACAGCCACGGGTGGTGAGGGGACACCGGGGACAGCGCGGGGGACACCGGGGACACGGGGGACATGGGGGACACAGGGGGGACAGGGACATGGGGACAGTGGGGACAGCGGTGCCAACGTCAACTCCCCCGACAGCCACGGATGGTGAGGGGACACCGGGGGGACACCGGGGGGACACCGAGGGGACACTGGGGGACATGGGGGGGACACCACAGGGACAGGGACATGGGGACATGGGGACAGTGGGGACAGCGGGGACAGGGGCGCCAATGTCAACTCCCCCGACAGCCACGGGTGGTGAGGGGACACCGAGGGGACACTGGGGGGGACACCGAGGACATGGGGGACATGGGGGGGACACCACAGGGACAGGGACAGGGACATGGGGACAGTGGGGACAGCTGGTCCTGATCGCCAGCGGCGCCAACGTCAACTCCCCCGACAGCCACGGGTGGTGAGGGGACACCGGGGACACTGGGGGGGACACTGGGGACATGGGGGACATGGGGGACATGGGGACATGGGGACAGGGGGACAGCTGGTCCTGATCGCCAGCGGCGCCAATGTCAACTCCCCCGACAGCCACGGATGGTGAGGGGACACCGGGGACAGCGGGGGGGGACACCGGGGACACCGGGGGGACAGGGACATGGGGACACGGGGGACATGGGGGACACAGGGGGGACAGGGACATGGGGACAGCAGGGACAGCAGGGACAGGGGCGCCAACGTCAACTCCCCCGACAGCCACAGATGGTGAGGGGACACCGGGGGGACATGGGGGACATGGGGGACAGTGGGGGACACGGGAGGACAGGGACATGGGGGACATGGGGGACAGCGGGGACATGGGGGGGACACGGGGGACAGGGACATGGGGGGGACAGGGACATGGGGACATGGGGACAGCGGGGACAGCGGCGCCAACGTCAACTCCCCCGACAGCCACGGATGGTGAGGGGACACCGGGGACACTGGGGGGGACACCGGGGACACCGGGGACACGGGGGGGGACGGGGGGACAGGGACATGGGGACAGTGGGGACAGCTGGTCCTGATCGCCAGCGGCGCCAACGTCAACTCCCCGACAGCCACGGATGGTGAGGGGACACTGAGGGGACACCGGGGGACATGGGGGACACGGGGGACAGCGGGGACATGGGGGACATGGGGGACACGGGGGGGACACGGACATGGGGACAGTGGGGACAGCGGCGCCAACGTCAACTCCCCCGACAGCCACGGATGGTGCGGGGACACCGGGGACACTGGGGGACATGGGGGACAGCGGGGACATGGGGGGGACAGGGACATGGGGACATGGGGACACTGGGGGGATATGGGGGACAGGGACATGGGGGACAGCGGGGACACGGGGGGGACAGCGGGGACATGGGGGACAGCGGGGACAGCGGGGACAGCGGTGCCAACGTCAACTCCCCCGACAGCCACGGATGGTGCGGGGACACCGGGGACACTGGGGGACATGGGGGACACTGGGGGACATGGGGGGGACACGGGGGGACAGAGGACAGCAGGGGGACATGGGGACACTGGGGACGTGGGGGGGCATGGGGGGACCCTTGGTGACCCCAATGACCCCCAAACCCTCAATGACCCCGGTGACCCCCAAATCCTCAATGACCCCAATGCCCCCCCAAACTCTTGGTGACCCCAGTGCCCCCCAAACCCTCAATGACCCCAGTGACCCCAAACCCTCAATGACCCCAATGACCCCAAACCCTCAATGACCCCAATGACCCCCAAACCCTGAGTGACCCCAATGACCCCCAAACCCTCCATGACCCCGGTGACCCCCAAACCCTCCATGACCCCAGTGACCCCCAAACCCTCAATGACCCCAATGACCCCCCCAAACCCTCCATGACCCCAACGCCCCCAAACCTTCAATGACCCCAATGACCCCAAACCCTGAGTGACCCCAACGCCCCCCAAACCCTCCATGACCCCAATGACCCCAAACCCTCAATGACCCCGGTGACCCCCAAACCCTCAATGACCCCAATGACCCCAAACCCCAGGTGACCCCGGTGACCCCCAAACCCTCAATGACCCCAGTGACCCCAAACCCTCAATGACCCCAATGACCCCAAACCCTCAATGACCCCCAAACCCTCAGTGACCCCGGTGACCCCCAAACCCTCAATGACCCCAATGACCCAAACCCCAGGTGACCCCGGTGACCCCCAAACCCTCAATGACCCCAATGACCCCAAACCCTCAATGACCCCCAAACCCTCAGTGACCCCAATGACCCCCAAACCCTCCATGACCCCAATGCCCCTCCAAACTCTTGGTGACCCCAGTGACCCCCAAACCCTCAAGGACCCCGGTGACCCCCCAAACCCTCCATGACCCCAGTGACCCCAAACCTTCAATGACCCCCAAACCCTCAGTGACCCCAATGCCCCTCCAAACTCTTGGTGACCCCAATGACCCCCAAACCCTCAGTGACCCCAACGCCCCCCAAACCCTCCATGACCCCAGTGACCCCAAACCCTCAATGACCCCGGTGACCCCAAACCCTCAATGACCCCCAAACCCTCAGTGACCCCAATGCCCCTCCAAACTCTTGGTGACCCCAATGACCCCCAAACCCTCAATGACCCCAATGACCCCCAAACCCTCAATGACCCCGGTGACCCCCAAACCCTGAGTGACCCCAACACCCCCCAAACCCTCAATGACCCCAATGACCCCCAAACCCTCAATGACCCCAAACCCTGGGTGACCCCAGTGACACCCAAACCCTCAATGACCCCGGTGACCCCAAACCCTCAATGACCCCCAAACCCTCAATGACCCCCAAACCCTCCATGACCCCAACGCCCCCAAACCTTCAATGACCCCAATGACCCCAAACCCTGAGTGACCCCGGTGACCCCCAAACCCTCAATGACCCCAAACCCTCAATGACCTCAGTGACCCCAAAAACCTCAATGACCCCAACACCCCCCAAACCCTCCATGACCCCGGTGACCCCCAAACCCTCAATGACCCCCAAACCCTCCATGACCCCAATGACCCCAAAAACCTCAATGACCCCCAAACCCTCCATGACCCCAACGCCCCCCAAACCCTCCATGACCTCAGTGACCCCCAAACCCTCAATGACCCCAGTGACCCCCAAACCCTCAATGACCTCAGTGACCCCAAACCCTCAAGGACCCCAATGACCCCCAAACCCTGGGTGACCCCAACGCCCCCCAAACCCTCCATGACCCCGGTGACCCCCTCACGCCCCCCCAGGACCCCCCTGCACTGCGCCGCCTCCTGCAACGACACCGGGGTCTGCGTGGCCCTGGTGCGTCACGGCGCCGCCATCTTTGCCACCACCGGCAGTGACGGCAGCCTGGCCGTGGAGAAGTGCGACCCCTACCGGGAGGGCTATGCCGACTGCTCCAGTTACCTGACTGGTCTGTACTGGGAGGGACTGGGAGGGACTGGGGGGAACTGGGAGCACTGGGAGGGACTGGGAGCACTGGGGGAGTCAGGGGATGTGGGGGATGTGGTGACCCCTGAGTGCTCCAGCTGCCTGACTGGTGTGTACTGGGAGGGACTGGGAGGGACTGGGAGGGACTGGGAGCACTGGGAGGGACTGGGAGGGACTGGGAGGGACTGGGAGCACTGGGAGGGAGAAGTGCGACCCCTACCGGGAGGGCTACGCCGACTGCTCCAGCTGCCTGACTGGTTTGTACTGGGAGGGACTGGGAGGGACTGGGGGGGACTGGGGGAGTTGGGGGATGTGGGGGATGTGGTGACCCCTGAGTGCTCCAGCTGCCTGACTGGTCTGTACTGGGAGGGACTGGGGGGGACTGGGAGCGCTGGGAGGGACTGGGGGGGACTGGGAGCACTGGTTTGTACTGGGAGCACTGGGAGGGAGAAGTGCGACCCCTACCGGGAGGGCTACGCCGACTGCTCCAGTTACCTGACTGGTCTGTACTGGGAGCACTGGTTTGTACTGGGAGCACTGGGAGGGACTGGGAGCACTGGGAGGGGCTGGGAGCACTGGGAGCACTGGTTTGTACTGGGAGGGACTGGGAGGAACTGGGAGGGAACTGGGAGGGACTGGGAGGGACTGGGAGGGACTGGGAGGGAACTGGGAGCACTGGGAGGGACTGGGAGGGACTGGGGGGGAACTGGGAGGGAACTGGGAGGGACTGGGAGGGACTGGGAGCACTGGGAGGGACTGGGGGGGACTGGGAGCACTGGGAGGGACTGGGAGGGACTGGGAGGGACTGGGAGCACTGGGGGAGTCAGGGGATGTGGGGGATGTGGTGACCCCTGAGTGCTCCAGCTGCCTGACTGGTGTGTACTGGGAGCACTGGGAGGGACTGGGAGGGACTGGGGGGGACTGGGAGGGACTGGGAGGGACTGGGAGCACTGGGAGGGGCTGGGGGGGACTGGGAGGGACTGGGAGCACTGGTTTGTACTGGGAGCACTGGGAGGGAGAAGTGCGACCCCTACCGGGAGGGCTACGCCGACTGCTCCAGCTGCCTGACTGGTCTGTACTGGGAGCACTGGGAGGGACTGGGAGGGTTGTGGGAGTTTTGGGGAGATTTTGGGGAGATTTTGGGAGATTTTGGGGTTTCTGTCAATGTGGCCATGCCGGGGCAGTTTTGGGTGACGATTTTGGATTTTGGGGCAACAATTTCGAATTTTGGGGTGATAATTTTGGATTTTTGGGTGACGATTTCGGATTTTTGGGTGCTGATTTCGGATTTTTGGGGTGACAATTTTGGATTTTTGGGTGCTGATTTCGGATTTTTGGGTGCTGATTTCGGATTTTTGGGTGCCAATTTCGGATTTTTGGGTGCCGATTTCGGATTTTTGGGGTGATAATTTCAGATTTTTGGGTGCTGATTTTGGATTTTTGGGTGCCGATTTCGCATTTTTGGGTGCCAATTTCGGATTTTTGGGTGCCAATTTCGGATTTTTGGGGTGATAATTTCAGATTTTTGGGTGCCGATTTCAGATTTTTGGGTGCCAAATTTGGATTTTTGGGTGCCAATTTCGGGTTTTTTCCCCCCCCGGCAGAGGTGGAGCAGGGCACGGGCGTGCTGAGCAGCGGGGATTTGGGGAGATTTTGGGGAGATTTTGGGGAAATTCGGAGTTTCTGTCAATGTGGCCGTACCGGGACCATTTTGGGGTGATAATTTCAGATTTTTGGGTGCCGATTTCAGATTTTTGGGTGCCGATTTGGGATTTTTGGGTGCCAAATTTCGGGTTTTTTCGCCCCAGCAGAGGTGGAGCAGGGCACGGGCGTGCTGAGCAGCGGGGATTTGGGGAGATTTTGGGGAAATTTGGGGAGATTTTGGGGTTTCTGTCAATGTGGCCGTACCAGGACCATTTTGGGGTGATAATTTCAGATTTTTGGGTGCCGATTTCGGATTTTTGGGGTGACAATTTTGGATTTTGGGGTGACAATTTTGGATTTTTTGGGTGCCAATTTCGGATTTTTGGGTGCTGATTTCGGATTTTTTGGGTGCCAATTTTGGATTTTTGGGTGCCGATTTGGGATTTTTGGGTGCCGATTTCGGATTTTTGGGGTGCCAATTTCGGATTTTTGGGTGCCAATTTCGGATTTTTGGGGTGATAATTTCAGATTTTTGGGTGCCGATTTGGGATTTTTGGGTGCCAATTTCGGATTTTTGGGTGCCAATTTCGGATTTTTGGGGTGATAATTTCAGATTTTTGGGTGCCGATTTGGGATTTTTGGGTGCCGATTTGGGATTTTTGGGTGCCGATTTCGCATTTTTGGGTGCCAATTTCGGATTTTTGGGTGCCGATTTGGATTTTTGGGTGCCAATTTCGGGTTTTTTCCCCCCCCGGCAGAGGTGGAGCAGGGCACGGGCGTGCTGAGCAGCGGGGATTTGGGGAGATTTTGGGGAGATTTTGGGGAAATTCGGAGTTTCTGTCAATGTGGCCGTACCGGGACCATTTTGGGGTGATAATTTCAGATTTTTGGGGTGACAATTTGGATTTTTGGGTGCCGATTTGGGATTTTTGGGTGCCAAATTTCGGGTTTTTTCGCCCCGAGCAGAGGTGGAGCAGGGCACGGGCGTGCTGAGCAGCGGGGATTTTGGGAGATTTTGGGGAAATTTGGGTAAATTCAGGGTTTCTGTTGACGTGATGGTACCAGGGCCATTTTTGGGTGATAATTTTGCATTTTGGGGTGATAATTTCGGATTTTGGGGCGACAATTTCGAATTTTGGGGCGACAATTTTGAATTTTGGGGTGACAATTTGGATTTTGGGGTCACAGTTTCGGATTTTGGGGTGACATACTCGGATTTTAGGGTGACAAATTTGGATTCTGTGACCATTTTGGATTTTGGGGTGACAATTTGGGATTTTCGGATCAGAATTTGGGATTTTGGGGTGATAATTTCAGATTTTTGGGTGCCGATTTGGGATTTTTGGGTGCCAAATTTTGGATTTTGGGGTGACAATTTTGCATTTTTGGGTGCCAATTTTGGATTTTTGGGTGCCAAATTTCGGATTTTTTTTGCTCCTGGCAGAGGTGGAGCAGGGCACGGGCGTGCTGAGCAGCCGGGATTTGGGGAGATTTTGGGGAAATTTGGGTAAATTCAGGGTTTCTGTCAATGTGGCTGTACCGGGGCCATTTTTGGGTGCCGATTTGGGATTTTTGGGTGCCGATTTCGGATTTTTGGGGTGACAAATTTGGATTTTGGGGTGACAATTTTGGATTTTGGGGTAAAATTTTGGATTTTTGGGGTGGCAATTACGGATTTTGGGGTGATAATTTCGAATTTTGGGGGTGACGATTTCGGATTTTTGGGGTGCCGATTTTGGATTTTGGGGTGACAATTTTGGATTTTGGGGTGCCGATTTGGGATTTTTGGGTGCCAAATTTCGGGTTTTTTCGCCCCCGGCAGAGGTGGAGCAGGGCAGGGGCGTGCTGAGCAGCGGGGATTTGGGGAGATTTTGGGGGAAATTGGGGATATTTTGGGGTTTCTGTTGATGTGATGGTACCGGGGCCATTTTTGGGTGATAATTTTGGATTTTGGGGTAAAATTTTGGATTTTTGGGGTGGCAATTACGGATTTTGGGGTGATAATTTTGGATTTTTGGGGTGCCGATTTTGGATTTTTGGGTGACAATTTTGGAATTTGGGGTGATAATTTTGGATTTTTGGGGTGACAATTTCGAATTTTGGGGTGATAATTTTGGATTTTTGGGTGCCGATTTCGGGTTTTTGGGTGCCGATTTCGGATTTTTGGGTGCCGATTTTGGATTTTTGGGTGCCGATTTTGGATTTTTGGGTGCCAATTTTGGATTTTTTCGCCCCGGCAGAGGTGGAGCAGGGCATGGGCGTGCTGAACAGCGGGGATTTGGGGAGATTTTGGGGAAATTTGGAGTTTCTGTCAATGTGGCCGTCCCGGGGCCATTTTTGGGTGATAATTTCGCATTTTTGGGTGCCAAATTTCGGATTTTTTTGCTCCCGGCAGAGGTGGAGCAGGGCCATGGGCGTGCTGAACAGCGGCGTGGTTTACGCGCTGTGGGATTACAGCGCCGAGTTCGGCGACGAGCTCTCGTTCCGCGAGGGCGAGCCGGTGACGGTGCTGCGCCGGCAGCCCCCCGAGGAGCTGGACTGGTGGTGGGGGTCCCTCTACGGCCACGAGGGCTACGTGCCCCGCAACTACTTCGGGGTGAGGGGAGGGGGGTCCCAAAGGGGTGGGGAGGGGGGTCCCAAGGGTGGGGAGGGGGTCCCAGGGGTGGGGAGGGGGTCCTAAGGGTGCCCTGAGGGGTTTTTGGCATTTTTGGGGAGGGGTCCCAGGGGTGGCGAGGGGTCTCACGGGTGCCCTGAGGGGGATGGGGCATTTGGGGAGGGGTCCCAGGGGTGGGGAGGGGTCCTAAGGGTGCCCTGAGGGGGTTGGAGCATTTGGGGAGGGGTCCCATGGGTGCCCTGAGGGGGATGGGGTCTTTGGGGAGGGGTCTCAGGGGTGGGGAGGGGGTCCTAAGGGTGCCCTGAGGGGGATGGGGGGTTTGGGGAGGGGTCCTAAGGGTGCTCTGAGGGGGATGGGGGTTTGGGGAGGGGGTCCCTATGGGTGCCCTGAGGGGGATGGGGGGTTTGGGGAGGGGTCTCAGGGGTGGGGAGGGGGTCCTAAGGGTGCTCTGAGGGGGATGGGGGGTTTGGGGAGGGGTCTCAGGGGTGGGGAGGGGGTCCTAAGGGTGCTCTGAGGGGGATGGGGGGTTTGGGGAGGGGTCCTAAGGGTGCTCTGAGGGGGCTGGGCCATTTGGGGAGGGGTCCTAAGGGTGCTCTGAGGGGGATGGGGGGTTTGGGGAGGGGTCCCAGGGGTGGGGATGGGGTCCTAAGGGTGCCCTGAGGGAGCTGGGGTCTTTGGGGAGGGGTCCCAGGGGGTGCCCTGAGAGTTTTTGGGGAGGGGTCCCAGGGATGGGGAGGGGTCCCAGGGGTGGGGAGGGGTCCCAGGGGTGCCCTGAGGGGGATGGGGGTTTTGGGGAGGGGGTCTCATGGGGGTCAATCCATAGGGGAGGGGTCCCGGTTTGGGGGGGGATTTTGGGATCAGGATTTTTGGGGTCGGGATTTTTTGGGTGCTGAGATTTTTTTGGGGGAGGGTTTTGGGGTCAGGATTTTTTTTGGGGTCGGGATTTTTTTGGGGGGATTTTGGGGCCGGGATTTTTTTGGGGGTCAGGATTTTTTTTGGGGGGTGGGGAATTTTGGGATCAGGATTTGTTTTGGGGTCAGGATTTTTTTTTTTGGGGGGGGGAGGATTTTGGGATCGGGATTTTTTTGGGGGGATTTTGGGATTGGGATTTTTTTGGGGGGTGGGGAATTTTGGGATCGGATTTTTTTTGGGATCGGGACATTTTTTTGGGGGTCAGGATTTTTTTTTTGGGGGGTGGGGAATTTTGGGATCGGGACTTTTTTTTTGGGATCGGGATTTTTTTGGGATCGGGATTTTGGGGTCGGGATTTTTTTGGGATCAGGATTTTTTTGGGGGGTGGGGAATTTTGGGATCGAGATTTTTTTGGGATCGGGATTTGTTTTGGGATCAGGATTTTTTTTTGGGGGGGAGGATTTTGGGATCGGGATTTTTTTGGGGGGATTTTGGGGCCGGGACTTTTTTTGGGATCAGGATTTTTTTGGGGGTGGGGAATTTTGGGATCGGGATTTTTTTGGGGCCGGGATTTTTTTTGGGATCGGGATTTTTTTGGGATCAGGATTTTTTTTTTTGGGAGGTGGGGAATTTTGGGATCGGGATTTTTTTGGGGCCGGGATTTTTTTTTGTGGGGTCGGGATTTTGGGATCGGGATTTTTTTTGGGGCCGGGATTTTTTTTTGTGGGGTTGGGATTTTGGGATCAGGATTTTTTTGGGATCGGGATTTTGGGGTCGGGATTTTTTTGGGATCAGGATTTTTTTGGGATCAGGATTTTTTTTGGGATCGGGATTTTTTTTGGGATCGGGATTTTTTTTGGGGTCGGGATTTTGGGATCAGGATTTTTTTGGGGGAGGGGTCTCACCTCCCCTCCCCCCTCTCCCCTCCCCCCCCAGCTCTTCCCCCGCGTGCGGCCGCAGAAGAAGAAAATCTGAGGGGGCGGGGCCTGGACCCCTCCCCCCCCCCCCGCCCCCTCCCCCAATTCGGAGGCGGCTCCTTCGCTGCCCCTCCCCCACCCCCACCCCTCCCCCTCCCCCCCCGCGGTGTCCCCTCCCCCTCCCCCTCCCCCCTCCCCCTCCCCCTCCCAGCTTTTTTTTGGGGATTTTTTTTGGGAATTAAAAACAAAAATAAAAAATTTTTGGATTTTTTTTTTGGGGGGGGGGGGAGGGGGGAGGGGGGGGAGGGGGTCTCCGGTATTTATTTTATTTTATTTTATTTTATTTTATTTTATTTTATTTTTACTTTATTTATATTTTATTTTACTTTTATTTATTTTGTTATATTTAATTTTGTTTTATTTTATTTTTATTAATTCTACTTTTTTTTATTTAATTTTGTTTTATTTTATTTTATTTTATTTTTACTTTATTTTATTTTACTTTTATTTATTCTCTTTTATTTATTTTATTTCATTTTGTTTTATTTTATTTTTATTAATTCTACTTTATTTCATTTCATGTTATTTTATTTTTATTTATTTTATTTAATTTTACTTATTCTATTTTATTTTATAATTTATTTTATTTTATTTTTATTTATTCTATTTTATTTTATTTGGTTTTATTTTATTTTGTTTTATTTTATTCGTTGTATTTTATTCTTTATTTATTTAATTTTATTTTATTTTATTCATTCTATTTTTTATTTTATTTTATTTTTGCTTTATTTTTATTTTATTTATTCTATTTTATTTATTTTATTATATTTCATTTTGTTTTATTTTATTTTTATTAATTCTACTTTATTTCATTTCATTTTATTTTTATTTATTTTATTTAATTTTACTTATTCTATTTTATTTTATACTTTATTTTATTTTTATTTATTCTATTTTATTTCATTTCGTTTTATTTTGTTTTAGTTTTATTTTATTCGTTGTATTTTATTCTTTATTTATTTAATTTTATTTATTTTATTTTATTTTATTCATTCTATTTTTTATTTTATTTTTACTTTATTTTTATTTTATTTTACTTTTATTTATTCTCTTTTATTTATTTTATTATATTTCATTTCGTTTTATTTTATTTTAGTTTTATTTTATTTGTTGTATTTTATTCTTTATTTATTTAATTTTATTTATTTTATTTTATTTTATTCATTCTATTTTTTATTTTATTTTATTTTATTTTATTTATTTATTTTATTTATTTTATTTTAATTTAATTTAATTTAATTTAAATTAATTTAATTATTTTTTAATTATTATTTTATTTTTATTGCCCCAAAAAATCCTCCCGGGAAATGAGCGGGGAGGGTCCTGGAAGGGTCCTAAAAAAAAACCCAGGAGGGTCCTGGAAGGGTCCTGGAAGGGTCCTAAAGGATCCAGGAAGGTCCTGGAAGGGTTCAAGGGGATTTGGGAAGGTCCTGGAAGGGTCCAGGAAGGGTCCAGGAAGGTCCTGGAAGGGTCCTGAAGGATCCAGGAAGGTCCTGGAAGGGTCATGGGGGATTTGGGAAGGTCCTGGAAGGGTCTTAAGGAATCCAGGAAGGTCCTGGAAGGGTCCAGGGGGATTTAGGAGGGTCCTGAAGAATCCAGGAAGGTCCTGGAAGGGTCATGGGGGATCCAAGAGGGTCCTGGAAGGGTCCTGAGGGATCCAGGAAGGTCCTGGAAGGGTCCAGGAAGGTCCTGGAAGGGTCCTAAGGGATCCAGGAGGGTCCTGAAGGATCCAGGAAGGTCCTGGAAGGGTCATGGGGGATTTGGGAGGGTCCTGGAAGGGTCATAAGGGATCCAGGAAGGTCCTGGAAGGGTCATGGGGGATTTGGGAAGGTCCTGGAAGGGACCTGCAGGGATCCAAGAGGGTCCTGGAAGGTCCTGGAAGGGTCATGGGGGATTTGGGAAGGTCCTGGAAGGAACCTGCAGGGATCCAAGAGGGTCCTGGAAGGGTCTTGAAGGGTCATGGGGGATTTGGGAAGGTCCTGGAAGGGTCCTAAGGGATCCAAGAGGCTCCTGGAAGGGTCTTGGAGGGTCCTGAGGGATCCAGGAAGGTCCTGGAAGGGTCCTAAGGGATCCAAGAGGGTCCTGGAAGGGTCTTGGAGGGTCCTGGAAGGGTCCTGGGGGATTTGGGAAGGTCCTGGAAGGGTCCGAAAGGATCCAGGAAGGTCCTGGAAGGGTCCTGGAAGGGTCTTGGAGGGTCCTGAGGGATCCAGGAAGGTCCTGGAAGGGTCCAGGAAGGTCCTGGAAGGGTCCAGGAAGGTCCTGGAAGGGTCCAAGGGGATTTGGGAGGGTTCTGGAAGGTCCTGGAAGGTTCCAGAAAGCTCCAGGGACGGTTCCCACCAGGAATTTCTTTATTTCCCACCGATCGGGGGGGGGGTGGGGTGGAACAGGACCAGGGTGACGGAGCCTGGGGAGCTTCTGGAAGGTCCTGGAAGGTTCCAGAAGGTCCCAGGGATGGTTCTGGGAGGTTCTGGAAGGTTCAGAAGGTCCTGGAAGGTTCAGAAGGTTCTGGAAGGTTCAGAAGGTTCTGGGAGGTTCAGAAGGTCCTGGAAGGTTCAGAAGGTCCTGGGAGGTTCCAGAAGGTTCCAAGGATGGTTCCAGAAGGTCCCGGAAGGTCACAGGGGTGGTTCTGGGAGGTTCTGAGAGGTTCCAGAAGGTTCCAAGAATGGTTCCAGAAGGTTCCAAGGATGGTTCCAGAAGGTCCCGGAAGGTTCAGAAGGTCCCGGAAGGTTCAGAAGGTTCTGGAAGGTTCAGAAGGTTCTGGGAGGTTCAGAAGGTTCCAAGGATGGTTCCGGAAGGTCCCGGAAGGTCACAGGGGTGGTTCTGGGAGGTTCTGGGAGGTCCAGGAGGTTCTGGAAGGTTCAGAAGGTCCTGGAAGGTTCAGAAGGTTCTGGAAGGTTCAGAAGGTTCTGGGAGGTTCCAGAAGATTCTGGAAGGTTCAGAAGGTTCTGGGAGGTTCAGAAGGTCCTGGGAGGTTCAGAAGGTCCTGGGAGGTTCAGAAGGTTCTGGGAGGTTCCAGAAGGTTCCAAGGATGGTTCCAGAAGGTTCTGGGAGGTTCAGAAGGTTCTGGAAGGTTCAGAAGGTTCCAAGGATGGTTCCAGAAGGTCACAGGGGTGGTTCTGGGAGGTTCTGGAAGGTTCAGAAGGTTCTGGGAGGTTCCAGAAGGTCCCGGAAGGTTCAGAAGATTCTGGAAGGTTCAGAAGATTCTGGGAGGTTCAGAAGGTTCCAAGGATGGTTCCAGAAGGTCCCGGAAGGTCACAGGGATGGTTCTGGGAGGTTCCAGGGATGGTTCAGAAGGTTCTGGGAGGTTCCAGAAGGTCCTGGAAGGTTCAGAAGGTTCTGGGAGGTTCAGAAGATCCTGGGAGGTTCAGAAAATTCCAAGGATGGTTCCAGAAGGTTCCAAGGATGGTTCCAGAAGGTCCCGGAAGGTCACAGGGGTGGTTCTGGGAGGTTCTGGGCTGTTCAGAAGATTCTGGGAGGTTCCAGAAGGTCCCGGAAGGTTCAGAAGGTCCTGGAAGGTTTAGAAGGTCCCGGAAGGTCCCAGGGGTGGTTCTGGGAGGTTCTAGAAGGTTCCAAGGATGGTTCCAGAAGGTTCTGGGAGGTTCTGGGAGGTTCAGAAAGTTCTGGGAGGTTCTGGGCGGTTCTGGAAGGTTCTGAAGGTTCCAAGGATGGTTCCAGAAGGTCTCAGGGGTGGTTTTTTGGAGGTTCCAGAAGGTCCTGGAAGGTTCCAGAAGTTTCCAGAAGGTCCCGGAAGGTCACAGGGGTGGTTCTGGGAGGTTCCAGAAGGTTCCAGAAGGTTCCAGAAGGTCCCGGAAGGTCCCGGAAGGTCACTTGCCGGCGATCAGGGGGTTGCGCAGCACCACGATGACGGAGTCGCCGCGCAGGAACATCTTGGAGATGTAGCGGTCCTTGTTGACCGGCTTGGACTTCTTCTTGCCTTTGCCGCTCTTGGGCACCTCGGTCCACATCTCCTTGACGTTCTCCAGCACCATGTTACAGTGCCTGGGGGGGACAACGGGAGTTTGGGGGGGTGGGTCAGCCTGGGGACATCGAGGGGACACCATGGGGACCTTGGGGACACCACGAGGACCTTGGTGACACCACAAGGACCTTGGGGACACCATGAGGACCTTGGGGACACCATGGGCACAGACCTGTCGAAGGCCATGGAGAACCCTGGAGAACCTTGGTGACACCACGAGGACCTTGGTGACACCATGGGGACCTTGGGGACACCACGAGGACCTTGGTGACACCATGGTGACACTCTGGTGACAGACCTGTCAAAGGCCATGGAGAACCCTGGAGAACCTTGGGAGAACCGAGGACACCCTGGGGACACCATGAGGACCTTGGTGACACCATGGGGACCTTGGGGACACCACAAGGACCTTGGGGACACCATGGGGACCTTGGGGACACCATGGGGACAGACCTGTTGAAGGTCATGGAGAACCCTGGAGGACCTTGGGAGAACCGAGGACACCCTGGGGACACCATGAGGACCTTGGGGACACCACAGGGACCTTGGTGACACCATGGGGACCTTGAGGACACCACGGGGACCTTGGGGACTCCATGAGGACCTTGGGGACACCACGAAGACCTTGGTGACACCACGAAGACCTTGGTGACCCCCTGGGGACCTTGGGGACACCACGAGGACCTTGGTGACACCATGAGGACCTTGGGGACACCACGAGGACCTTGGGGACACCGCGAGGACCTTGGGGACACCATGGGGACCTTGGGGACACCACGAAGACCTTGGTGACACCACGAGGACCTTGGGGACACCCCTGGGGACAGACCTGTCGAAGGTCATGGAGAACCCTGGAGAACCTTGGTGACCCCCTGGGGACCTTGGTGACACCCGGGGGACATTGGTGACACCACGAGGATTTTGGGGACACCATGGAGACCTTGGGGACACCACGAGGACCTTGGGGACACCACGAAGACCTTGGTGACACCCTGGGGACCTTGGTGACCCCCTGGGGACCTTGGTGACACCATGAGGACCTTGGGGACACCCCTGGGGACAGACCTGTTGAAGGTCATGGAGAACCCTGGAGGACCTTGGGAGAACTGAGGACACCAATCCCACCCTGGGGACACCACGAGGACCTTGGTGACCCCCTGGGGACCTTGGTGACACCACGAGGACCTTGGGGACACCCCTGGGGACAGAACTGTTGAAGGCCATGGGGAACCCTGGAGAACCTTGGGAGAACCGAGGACACTGAACCCACCCTGGGGACACCACGAGGACCTTGGGGACACCACGAGGACCTTGGAGACACCATGAGGACCTTGGGGACACCACGAGGACCTTGGGGACACCCTGGGGACAGACCTGTTGAAGGTCATGGAGAACCCTGGAGAACCTTGGGAGAACCGAGGACACTGAACCCACCCTGGGGACACCACGAGGACCTTGGGGACACCACGAGGACCTTGGAGACACTCTGGGGACAGACCTGTTGAAGGTCATGGAGAACCCTGGAGGACCTTGGTGACACCACGAGGACCTTGGTGACACCATGGGGACCTTGGAGACACTCTGGGGACAGACCTGTTGAAGGTCATGGAGAACCCTGGAGGACCTTGGTGACACCACGAGGACCTTGGTGACACCATGGGGACCTTGGGGACACCACGAGGATCTTGGGGACACCACGAAGACCTTGGGGACACTCTGGGGACAGACCTGTCGAAGGCCATGGAGAACCCTGGAGAACCTTGGTGACCCCCTGGGGACCTTGGGGACACCACGAGGACCTTGGTGACCCCCTGGGGACCTTGGGGACACCACGAGGACCTTGGGGACACCACGGGGACCTTGGGGACACCCTGGGGACAGACCTGTCAAAGGTCATGAAGAACCCTGGAGGACCTTGGGAGAACTGAGGACACCAATCCCACTCTGGGGACACCACGAGGACCTTGGTGACACCACGAGGACCTTGGGGACACCATGAGGACCTTGGGGACACCATGGGGACAGACCTGTCGAAGGCCATGAAGAACCCTGGAGAACCTTGGTGACCCCCTGGGGACCTTGGTGACACCACGAAGACCTTGGTGACACCACGAAGACCTTGGGGACACCCCTGGGGACACCCTGGGGACCTTGGGGACACCATGGGGACACCCCTGTCGAAAGCCATGGAGAACCTGGAGGACCTTGGGAGAACTGAGGACACCAATCCCACCCTGGTGACATCATGAGGACCTTGGTGACATCATGAGGACCTTGGTGACACCACGAGGACCTTGGTGACACCATGAAGACCTTGGTGACACCATGGGGACCTTGGGGACCCCCGGTGGGGACAGACCTGTCGAAGGCCATGGAGAACCCTGGAGAACCTTGGTGACCCCCTGGGGACCTTGGGGACACCACGAGGACCTTGGTGACACCATGAGGACCTTGGTGACACCCTGGGGACCTTGGGGACACCACGGAGACCTTGGTGACACCATGGGGACCTTGGTGACACCATGAGGACCTTGGGGACACCACGAGGACCTTGGGGACACCCGGTGGGGACAGACCTGTCGAAGGCCATGGAGAACCATGGAGAACCTTGGTGACCCCCTGGGGACCTTGGGGACACCACGAGGACCTTGGGGACACCACGAAGACCTTGGTGACACCACGAGGACCTTGGGGACACCATGAGGACCTTGGGGACACCATGGGGACAGACCTGTCAAAGGTCATGGAGAACCCTGGAGGACCTTGGGAGAACCGAGGACACCCTGGGGACACCACGAGGACCTTGGGGACACCATGAAGACCTTGGTGAGCCCCTGGGGACCTTGGTGACCCCCTGGGGACCTTGGTGACACCATGAGGACCTTGGTGACACCACGAGGACCTTGGGGACACCACGAGGACCTTGGTGACCCCCGGGGGACCTTGGTGACACCACGAGGACCTTGGTGACACCATGAGGACCTTGGGGACACCACGGGGACCTTGGGGACACCACGAGGACCTGGGGGACACCATGAGGACCTTGGGGACACCACGAAGACCTTGGTGACACCATGAGGACCTTGGTGACACCACGAGGACCTTGGGGACACCACGAGGACCTTGGTGACCCCCGGGGGACCTTGGTGACACCACGAGGACCTTGGTGACACCATGAGGACCTTGGGGACACCACGGGGACCTTGGGGACACCACGAGGACCTGGGGGACACCATGAGGACCTTGGGGACACCACGAAGACCTTGGTGACACCATGAGGACCTTGGTGACACCACGAGGACCTCGGGGACACCACGAGGACCTTGGGGACACCATGAGGACCTTGGTGACACCATGAGGACCTTGGGGACACCACGAGGACCTTGGGGACACCGTGAGGACCTTGGGGACACCCCTGGGGACAGACCTGTTGAAGGCCATGGAGAACCCTGGAGAACCTTGGTGACCCCCTGGGGACCTTGGGGACACCACGAGGACCTTGGTGACACCACGAGGACCTTGGTGACACCATGAGGACCTTGGTGACACCACGAGGACCTTGGTGACACCATGAGGACCTTGGTGACACCACGAGGAGGACTTTGGTGACACCCGGTGGGGACACCCCTGTCGAAGGCCATGGAGAACCTGGAGGACCTTGGGAGAACTGAGGACACCAATCCCACCATGGGGACATCATGAGGACCTTGGTGACACCGCGAGGACCTTGGGGACACCACGAAGACCTTGGTGACCCCCTGGGGACCTTGATGACACCACGAGGACCTTGGGGACACCCGGTGGGGACAGACTTGTCGAAGGCCATGGAGAACCCTGGAGAACCTTGGTGACACCATGAGGACCTTGGGGACACCACGAGGACCTTGGAGACACTCTGGGGACAGACCTGTTGAAGGTCATGGAGAACCCTGGAGAACCTTGGTGACACCATGAGGACCTCGGGGACACCACGAGGACCTTGGTGACCCCCTGGGGACCTTAGTGACCCCCTGGGGACCTTGGGGACACCATGAGGACCTTGGGGACACCATGAGGACCTTGGTGACCACCACGAGGACCTTGGGGACACCACGAGGACCTTGTGGACCCCCGGTGGGGACCGACCTGTCGAAGGCCTTGACGCGGCCCAGCAGCTTCTTGTTGTTGCGGCAGTTGATGAGGACCTGGGTGTTGTTCTTGACGCTCTGGGTCAGCACCGAGAGCGGGCCCGTGTTGAACTCCTCCTCCTCGCGCTTCTGCAGCTCCTCGGGCGTCATCTCGCTCTTGGGCTTGTTCAGCAGGGACCTGGGGGACACCAGGGGGACATCAGGATTCCATGAGAACATCAGGAGAACATCAGGAGAACATCAGGATACCATGGGGACATCAGGAGAACATGAGGAGAACATCAGGAGAACATCAAGATACCATGGGGACATCAGGATACCATGAGAACATCAGGAGAACATCAGGAGAGCATCAGGAGAACGTCAGGAGAACATCAGGGGAACATCAGGGGAACATCAGGGGAACATCAGGAGAACATCAGGAGAACATCAGGAGAACATCAAGATACCATGGGGACATCAGGATACCATGAGAACATCAGGGGAACATCAGGAGAACATCAGGAGAACATCAGGGGAACGGGGACATGGAGATGTTCTCCAGGGTGATCTCGCTCTTGGGCTCGTTCAGCAGGGACCTGGGGGACACCAGGGGGACACCAGGATTCCATGGGGACATCAGGATTCCATGGGGACATCAGGATACCATGAGAACATGAGGAGAACATGAGGAGAACATGAGGAGAACATCAGGAGAACATCAGGAGAACATGAGGGGAACATGAGGGGAACATGAGGGGAACATGAGGAGAACATGAGGAGAACATCAGGAGAACATCAGGAGAACATCAGGAGAACATGAGGGGAACATGAGGAGAACATCAGGAGAACATCAGGAGAACATCAGGGGAACATGAGGAGAACATCAGGGGAACGGGGACATGGGGACATGGAGATGTTCTCCAGGGTGATCTCGCTCTTGGGCTTGTTCAGCAGGGACCTGGGGACACCAGGGGGACGTTGGGGACACCATGGGGACACCAGGATTCCATGGGGACATCAGGATACCAGGAGAACATCAGGAGAACATCAGGAGAACATCAGGAGAACATCAGGGGAACATCAGGAGAACATGAGGAGAACATCAGGGGAACGTCAGGATACCATGAGAACATCAGGGGAACATCAGGGGAACATGAGGAGAACATCAGGAGAACATCAGGATACCATGGGGACATCAGGATTCCATGGGGACATCAGGATACCAGGAGAACATCAGGAGAACATCAGGGGAACATCAGGGGAACATCAGGGGAACATCAGGAGAACATGAGGAGAACATCAGGGGAACATCAGGGGAACATCAGGGGAGCATCAGGAGAACATCAGGGGAACATCAGGGGAGCATCAGGAGAACATCAGGGGAACATCAGGGAAACATCAGGAGAACGTCAGGAGAACATGAGGAGAACGTCAGGGGAACATCAGAGGAACATCAGGGGAACATGAGGAGAACATGAGGAGAACATGAGGAGAACATGAGGAGAACGTCAGGGGAACATCAGGGGAACATCAGGGGAACATCAGGGCAATGGGGACATGGGGACATGGAGATGTTCTCCAGGGTGATCTCGCTCTTGGGCTTGTTCAGCAGGGACCTGGGGGACATCAGGGGGACACCAGGATTCCATGGGGACATCAGGATACCAGGAGAACATCAGGGGAACATCAGGAGAACATCAGGATAACATCAGAGGAACATCAGGGGAACATCAGGGGAACATCAGGGGAACATCAGGAGAACGTGAGGAGAACATGAGGGGAACGTCAGGAGAACATCAAGGCAATGGGGACATGGGGACATGGAGATGTTCTCCAGGGTGATCTCGCTCTTGGGCTTGTTCAGCAGGGACCTGAGGACACCAGGGGGACACCAGGATTCCATGGGGACATCAGGATACCAGGAGAACATCAGGGGAACATCAGGGGAACATGAGGGGAACATGAGGAGAACATGAGGAGAACATGAGGAGAACATCAGGGGAACATGAGGGGAACATGAGGAGAACATCAGGAGAACATCAGGAGAACATCAGGAGAACATCAGGAGAACATCAGGGGAACATCAGGAGAACATCAGGGGAACATCAGGAGAACATCAGGAGAACATCAGGAGAACATCAGGGGAACATCAGGAGAACATCAGGAGAACATCAGGGGAACATCAAGGCAATGGGGACATGGGGACATGGAGATGTTCTCCAGGGTGATCTCGCTCTTGGGCTTGTTCAGCAGGGACCTGGGGGACACCAGGGAGACGTTGGGGACACCATGGGGACACCAGGATTCCATGGGGACATCAGGATACCATGAGAACATCAGGGGAACGTCAGGAGAACATCAGGGGAACATCAGGAGAACATCATGAGAACATGAGGGGAACATCAGGGGAACATCAGGGGAACATCAGGAGAACATCAGGAGAACATCAGGGGAACGGGGACATGGGGACATGGAGATGTTCTCCAGGGTGATCTCGCTCTTGGGCTTGTTCAGCAGGGACCTGGGGGACATCATGGGGACACCAGGATTCCATGGGGACATCAGGATACCAGGAGAACATCAGGAGAACATCAGGGGAACATCAGGGGAACATCATGAGAACATGAGGGGAACATCAGGAGAACATCAGGAGAACATCAGGGGAACATCAGGGGAACATCAGGGGAACATCAGGGGAACGTCAGGGGAACATCAGGAGAACATCAGGGGAACATCAGGGGAACGGGGACACCAGGACAGCTTTGGGGACACCAGGACAGCTTTGGCGACAGCGACAAGGCCAAGGCGGTGACAACCCCGGGGGACACGGTCCGGCCCTGCACCGTTCCGTCCCCGCCACGTGTCCCCCCATTCCTCAGTTCCGCCTTTCTCCGGTTCCCCCCCCGCCCCGCTCGCCCTCTGCTCCCCGTTTCCCTCCCGCCGCTCCCGCCCCTCGCCATTCCCGCTCTCCCGCCGTTTTTCCCCCCCGTTCCCGCTGGGATTTTTCCCGGTTTTTCCCGGTTTTTCCCCGGTTTTTCCCGGTTTTTCCCCCGTTTGCCGCCGCCGCTCTCACATGGCTGCCGCTCTCTCGCTCCCGCCGCTACCGCTGCGCTTCCGGGTCACGGCGGGAGGGGGGGGGCGGAGCCGCTTCCGGGTCGCCGCGGGGGCGGCGGCCAATGGGAGAGAGAGGTGGGCGTGGTCTCGGTGGAAGGGGCGGGGCCTTGGGGAGGGGCGGGGTCTCGAGGGAGTTTGGGGGTCCCAGGGGGAATTTGGGGGTCTCAGAGGGGAATTTGGGGGTCTCAGGGGGGATTTGGGGGTCTCAGGGCGGATTTTGGGGGTCGCAGAGGGAATTTGGGGGTCCCGGAGGGGAATTTGGGGGTCCCAGGGGGGAATTTGGGGGTCCCAGAGGGGATTTGGGGGCTCAAAGATGAAATTTGGGGGTCTCGGGGGGGCGTGGCCCATGTTTCGTGGGCGTGGCCTCGGGGGGGGGGCGTGCGTGGCCGCGCGCCAAGGGGGCGTGGCCAAAGAGACGCGGGCACCTTGTGTCGTTGGCGTGGGCGTGGTCTGAGCGGGGGAGGGGGCGTGGTCCTGGCCAGGTAAGGGCGGTGTGTGGTCGGGATTAGACCACGCCCACAAAAAGGGGGGCGTGGCCCCTGAGGGGCGTGACCAGGTAATGGGCGTGGCCGATCCGAAGGGCGGGCCGCCACGGGGCGTGGTCCCGGAAAGGGGCGTGTCTTTGGGGGCGTGGCCCATACTAAGGGGTGTGTGTCGAAGGGCGGGGCTTATCACCAATGGGCGTGGCATCTGCTAGAGGGGCGTGTGCAAAAGGGGGCGGGGCGTGTCCGCGGCGGTATTTTCGGGGGAGGGGGCGTGTCCCACAGGAGGGTGTGGCGGCTGATTGGGCGTTTCCCCGGAGGGGGGGGCGTGGCCTGGGCGGAGGGGGCGTGGCCGAGGAGGGGGCTCGGCGCGGTGGGTGCGGCAGCGGCGCCATGGACGGGCGGCCCGGGCCGAGGTACGGGGGGGGCGGGGTGGGCGGGGGGGCTTTTTGGGGAGGGGGTCCCGGGGCTGAGATCCTCGGGGGGGGAGGGGGGGGGGTCACCGGGAACCGGGGGGTCCCGGGAATGCGACCCCCGGAGGGGGCGGGGTCCCGGGAATGCGACCCCCGGGAGGGGCGGGGCGGGGGTCCCGCGGTTGGGACCCTGGGGGGGGGGGGTGGGACTCGGTTTGGGGGGGGGGTCCCGGGGCTGGAATTCCCGGGGGGGGGTCCCGGATCGACACCCGGGGGGGGGCGGGGTCCGGTCTGGGAGTCTCGGTTTGGGGGGGGGGGGCACGGGAATGGGACCCTCGAGGGGGGAGGCGGGGCCCGGTTGATTTTGGGGGGTCCCGGAACAGGAATTGGGGGGGAGGGGGGGCCCCGGGACCCCCGGGGGGAGGCGGGATCGGGAACCGGGAATCGGGGGGGGGGTCCCGGGGGTGTTCTGGGGGTCCCGGGGTAGAATGGGGGCGCTGTTCCTGGGGGGGGAGGGGGGGGGGCACGGAGGACTTTGGGGACCCCTCTGGGACCCCCGAATTGGGGAGGGGGGGGGGGGGGGTCGGTCCCACGTGGCAGCCGGGGGTGGGTGGGCGGGGGTCCTGGAGGGGACACGGGGGGGGACACGGGGGGGGACACGGGGGGGGACACGAGTGGCCTCGTGTGGGACACGTGTGGGACACACTGGTCCCAGTTAGGGACTGGTACTGGTCCCAGTTAGTGATTGGTGCTGGTCCCAGTTAGTGATTGGTGCTGGTCCCAGTCAGTGCCCGGTACTGGTCCCAGTTAGTGATTGGTGCTGGTCCCAGTCAGTGCCCGGTACTGGTCCCAGTTAGTGACTGGTGCTGGTCCCAGTTAGTGACTGGTGCTGGTCCCAGTTAGTGACTGGTACTGGTCCCAGTTAGTGATTGGTGCTGGTCCCAGTTAGTGATTGGTGCTGGTCCCAGTTAGTGCCCGGTACTGGTCCCAGTTAGTGATTGGTGCTGGTCCCAGTCAGTGCCCGGTACTGGTCCCAGTTAGTGACTGGTGCTGGTCCCAGTTAGTGATTGGTGCTGGTCCCAGTTAGTGCCCGGTACTGGTCCCAGTTAGTAACTGGTACTGGTCCCAGTTAGTGCCCGGTACTGGTCCCAGTTAGTGCCCGGTACTGGTCCCAGTTAGTGACTGGTGCTGGTCCCAGTTAGTGCCCGGTACTGGTCCCAGTTAGTGCCCGGTACTGGTCCCAGTTAGTGCCCGGTACTGGTCCCAGTTAGTGACTGGTGCTGGTCCCAGTTAGTGATTGGTGCTGGTCCCAGTTAGTGCCCGGTACTGGTCCCAGTTAGTGCCTGGTGCTGGTCCCAGTTAGTGCCCGGTACTGGTCCCAGTTAGTGATTGGTGCTGGTCCCAGTTAGTGCCCGGTACTGGTCCCAGTTAGTAACTGGTACTGGTCCCAGTTAGTGCCCGGTACTGGTCCCAGTTAGTGACTGGTACTGGTCCCAGTTAGGGACCGGTACTGGTCCCAGTTAGTGCCCGGTACTGGTCCCAGTTAGTGCCCGGTACTGGTCCCAGTTAGTGACTGGTGCTGGTCCCAGTTAGTGATTGGTACTGGTCCCAGTTAGTGATTGGTGCTGGTCCCAGTTAGTGCCCGGTACTGGTCCCAGTTAGTGCCCGGTACTGGTCCCAGTTAGTGACTGGTACTGGTCCCAGTTAGGGACCGGTACTGGTCCCAGTTAGTGCCCGGTACTGGTCCCAGTTAGTGACTGGTACTGGTCCCAGTTAGTGCCCGGTGCTGGTCCCAGTTAGTGACTGGTACTGGTCCCAGTTAGTGATTGGTGCTGGCCCCAGTTAGTGATTGGTGCTGGTCCCAGTTAGGGACTGGTACTGGTCCCAGTTAGTGCCCGGTACCGGTCCCAGTTAGTGCCCGGTACTGGTCCCAGTTAGTGATTAGTGCTGGTCCCAGTTAGTGCCCGGTACTGGTCCCAGTTAGTGATTGGTGCTGGTCCCAGTTAATGCCCGGTACTGGTCCCAGTTAGTGATTGGTGCTGGTCCCAGTTAATGCCCGGTACTGGTCCCAGTTAGCCCTCGGTACTGGTCCCAGTTAGTGCCCGGTACTGGTCCCAGTTAGTGATTGGTGCTGGTCCCAGTTAGTGCCCGGTACTGGTCCCAGTTAGTGATTGGTACTGGTCCCAGTTAGTGATTGGTGCTGGTCCCAGTTAGTGATTGGTACTGGTCCCAGTTAGTGCCCGGTACTGGTCCCAGTTAGTGCCCGGTACTGGTCCCAGTTAGTGATTGGTACTGGTCCCAGTTAATGCCCGGTACTGGTCCCAGTTATTGCCCGGTGCTGGTCCCAGTTAGCGACTGGTACTGGTCCCAGTTAGTGCCTGGTGCTGGTCCCAGTTAGTGACTGGTGCTGGTCCCAGTTAGCGACTGGTACTGGTCCCAGTTAGTGCCTGGTACTGGTCCCAGTTAGTGATTGGTGCTGGTCCCAGTTGACCCCGGTACTGGTCCCAGTTACCCCCGGTACTGGTCCCAGTTAGTGCCCAGTACTGGTCCCAGTTAGTGCCCGGTACTGGTCCCAGTTAGTGCCCGGTACTGGTCCCAGTCAGTGCCCGGTACTGGTCCCAGTTAGTGCCCGGTACTGGTCCCAGTCAGTGCCCGGTACTGGTCCCAGTTAGTGCCCGGTACTGGTCCCAGTCAGTGCCCGGTACTGGTCCCAGTCAGTGCCCGGTACTGGTCCCAGTCAGTGCCCGGTACTGGTCCCAGTTAGTGACTGGTACTGGTCCCAGTTAGTGACTGGTGCTGGTCCCAGTTAGTGCCCGGTACTGGTCCCAGTTAGTGCCCGGTACTGGTCCCAGTTAGAGCCCGGTACCGGTCCCAGTCAGTGCCCGGTACTGGTCCCAGTTAGTGCCCGGTGCTGGTCCCAGTTAGTGACTGGTACTGGTCCCAGTTAGTGCCCGGTACTGGTCCCAGTTAATGCCCGGTACTGGTCCCAGTTAGTGCCCGGTACTGGTCCCAGTTAGCCCTCGGTACTGGTCCCAGTTAGTGCCCGGTACTGGTCCCAGTTAGTGACTGGTACTGGTCCCAGTTAATGCCCGGTACTGGTCCCAGTTAGTGATTGGTACTGGTCCCAGTTAGTGCCCGGTACTGGTCCCAGTTAGTGACTGGTGCTGGTCCCAGTTAGTGCCCGGTACTGGTCCCAGTTAGTGCCCGGTACTGGTCCCAGTTAGTGCCCGGTACTGGTCCCAGTTAGTGACTGGTACTGGTCCCAGTTAGTGCCCGGTACTGGTCCCAGTTAGTGCCCGGTACTGGTCCCAGTTAATGCCCGGTACTGGTCCCAGTTAGTGCCCGGTACTGGTCCCAGTTAGTGCCCGGTACTGGTCCCAGTTAGGGACTGGTACTGGTCCCAGTCAGGGACTGGTACTGGTCCCAGTTAGTGCCCGGTACTGGTCCCAGTTAGGGACTGGTACTGGTCCCAGTTAGTGATTGGTTCTGGTCCCAGTTAGTGACTGGTACCGGTCCCAGTTACCCCCGGTACCGGTCCCAGTTGCCCCCAGTACCGGTCCCAGTTGCCCCCGGTAACGGTCCCAGTTACCCCCGGTACCGGTCCCAGTTAATGCCCTGTACCGGTCCCAGTTGCCCCCGGTACCAGTCCCAGTCAGTGCCCGGTACCGGTCCCAGTTACCCCCGGTACCGGTCCCAGTTGCCCCCAGTACCGGTCCCAGTTAGTGCCCGGTACCGGTCCCAGTTACCCCCGGTACCGGTCCCAGTTGCCCCCAGTTACCCCCAGTACCGGTCCCAGTTACCCCCGGTACCGGTCCCAGTTACCCCCGGTACCGGTCCCAGTTACCCCCGGTACCGGTCCCAGTTAATGCCCGGTACCGGTCCCAGTCAGTGCCCGGTACCGGTCCCAGTTAATGCCCGGTACCGGTCCCAGTTACCCCCGGTACCGCTCCCAGTCCCATTCCGTTGCCGCTCCCCATCCCAACCCTCCCCATTCCCCGCTTAGCCCCGCCCCCCTCATTTACATAAACCCCTCCCCTGTATTTGCATGTCCCCGCCCCCCCGCGCGGGCCCCCCGCGCTCCCCCGCGCGCGGCCCCTCCGGGCGCGGAGCCAGGGCCGGGAACGGGAACCGGGAACAGGGAACAGGGAACGGGAACAGCGCGTGCCGGGAGCCGCACGTGCGCGGGGACACCCGCGGGAGGGGAGGGGAGGGGAGGGAGAGAAAAAAAAAAAAAAAAACCGGGATAAAAAATGGGGAAAAAAACCGGGATAAAAATGGGGAAAATGGGGAAAAGGGGGAAAAAACCCGGGAAAATGGGGAAAAAACCCGGGAAAATGGGGAAAAAATGGGAAAAAACCTGGGGGATAATGGGGGAAAAAGGGGAAAAATGGGGGAAAATGGGAAAAAACCCAGGAAAAATGGGGAAAAATGGGAAAAAAACCCAGGAAAAATGGGGGAAAATGGGAAAAAACCCAGGAAAAATGGGAAAAAACCCAGGAAAAATGGGGGAAAATGGAAAAAAACCCGGGAAAATGGGGGAAAACCCGGGAAAAGGGGGAAAAAACCCGGGAAAATGGGGAAAAACCCGGGAAAAGGGGGAAAAAACCCGGGAAAAATGGAAAAAAACCCGGGAAAAATGGGGGAAAATGGGGAAAAATGGGGGGAAATGGGGAAAAATGGGGAAAAACCCGGGAAAATGGGGGAAAATTGGGAAAAATGGGAAAAATGGGGGGAAATGGGGGAAAATGGGAAAAAAACGCGGGGAAATGGGGGAAAATGGGGGAAAATGGGGAAAAACCCGGAGAAATGGGGAAAAACCCGGGAAAAACCCGGGGAAATGGGGAAAAACCTGGGGAAAATGGGAAAAAATGGGAAAAAACCGGGGAAATGGGGAAAAATGGAAAAAAACCCTGGAAAAAATGGGAAAAAACCCAGGAAAAATGGGGGGAAATGGGGAAAAAATGGGGAAAAAAATGGAAAAAAAACCCAGGAAAAACCCGGGAAAAATGGGAAAAAAACCCAGGAAAAATGGGGGAAAATGGGGAAAAACCCGGGAAAAATGGGGGAAAATGGGGAAAAACCCGGGAAAATGGGGAAAAACCCGGGGAAAAAATGGGGAAAAATGGGAAAAAAACCCAGGAAAAATGGGGAAAATAAATGGGGAAAAACCCGGGGGGGGAAATGGGGAGAAAATGGGAAAAATGGGGAAAATGGGGGAAAATTGGGAAAAATGGGAAAAATGGGAAAAAACCTGGGGAAAATGGGAAAAAAATGAGAAAAAAAGGGAAAAAACCCAAGGAAAAATGGGGAAAAAGGGAAAAAAAACGGGAAAATGGGGAAAAAAAAATGGAAAAATGGGAATAAAATGGGAAAAAAAGGGAAAAATGGGAAAAAAACCGGGAAAAATAGGGGAAAACCCGGGGAGAAATGGGGAAAAATAGGGAAAAACCTGGGGAAAATGGGGAAAAGTGGGAAAATATGGGAAAAATAGGGGAAAACCCGGGAAAATGGGAAAAATGGGAAAAAAACTGGGGGAAATGGGAATAAAATGGGAAAAATGGGAAAAAACCGGGAAATGGGGAAAAACCTGGGGAAAAACCCAGGGAAAATGGGGAAAAATGGGGAAAAATAGGGAAAAAATGGGAAAAAACCTGGGAAAATGGGGAAAAATGAGAAAAAACCCAGGGAAATGGGAAAAAAAAACCCGGGGAAAATGGGAAAAAAATGGAAAAAACACCGGGAAAATGGGAAAAACACGGTGGGAAATGGGAAAAAACCCGGGGGAAAATGGGAAAAAACCTGGGGAAAAACCCGGGGAAATGGGGAAAATGGGAAAAAATGGGAACAAACCTGGGGAAAATGGGGAAAACCTGGGGAAAATGGGGAAAAATGGGGGGGAAATGGGAAAAATGGGAAAAAACCCGGGGGAAATGGGAAAAATGGGAAAATGGGAAAAAAAAAAACCAGGGAAAAATGGGGAAAAGTGGGAAAAAAACTGGGGAAAATGGGAATAAAATGGGGAAAAAAAAAGAAAAAAACCCGGGAAAATGGGGAAAAACCCGGGGAAAATGGGAAAAAAACTGGAAAAATGGGAAAAAAATGGGGACAAAAAATTGGAAAAAATGGGAAAAAATGGGGGAAAAAATGGGGACGTGGGGTGTTGGGGTTCACTTTGGGGTTTTTGGGGTTGATTTTTTGGGGTTTTGGGGGTTGATTTTTGGGGTTTTTGGGGTTGATTTTTGGGGTTTTTGGGGTTGATTTTTGGGGTTTCTCCCCTGAGGGTCACCGGGAGCGCTCCCGGGACATTTGGGGGCTCCCTGGGGGGAGTTTTGGGTCAGCTCATGATGGTTTTTTTGCGGGATTTTGGGATAAAAAAATGGGGATTTTGGGATTTTTGGGGTTGAGTTTGAGGTTCTTTGGAGTTCACTTTGGGGTTTTTGGGGTTGATTTTTGGGGGTTTCTCCCCTGAGGGTCATTGGGAGCGCTCCTGGGGATTTGGGGGCTCACTGGGGGGAGTTTTGGGGGAATTCAGTGGGATTTTGGGTTCAGTTTGGGGTTTTTTGGCATTTTTGGGGTTCACTTTGAGGTTTTTGGGGTTGAGTTTGAGGTTTTTGGGGTTGAGTTTGGGGTTTTTGGGGTTCACTTTGGGGTTTTTGGGGTTGATTTTTGGGGTTCCTCCCCTGGGAGCGCTCCCGGGACAGGGTGGGGCTCACTGGGGGGAGTTTTGGGGGAGCTCATGATGGTTTTTTTTTTTTAGGATTTTGGGATAAAAAAATGGGGATTTTGGGGTTTTTGGGGGTTGAGTTTGGGGGGTTTTGGGGTTCACTTTGGGGTTTTTGGGGTTGAGTTTGAGGTTTTGGGGGTTCCTCCCCCGAGGGTCACCAGGAGCGCTCACTGGGGGGAGTTTTGGGTCAGCTCATGATGGTTTTTTTGGGGATTTTGGGATAAAAAATGGGGTTTTTTTTAGGATTTTGGGATAAAAAAATGGGGATTTTGGGGTTTTTTGGGGTTTTTGGGGTTTCTGGGTTTGATTTTTGGGGTTTCCCCCCCCCCCAGGCCGAGCGCCGAGGGTCGCCGGGAGCGCTCCCGGGACATTTGGGGGCTCCCTGGGGGGAGTTTTGGGGGAATTCAGGGGGATTTTGGGTTCACCTTGGGTTTTTTGGGGTTTTTGGGGTTCACTTTGAGGTTTTTGGGGTTGATTTTTGGGGTTTTGGGGTTGATTTTTGGGGTTTCCCCTCTGAGGGTCACCAGGAGCGCTCCCGGGACAGGGTGGGGCTCACTGGGGAGGGATATTTTGGGGGAATTCAGTGGGATTTTGGGGTTCAGTTTGGGGTTTAGGTGGTTGATTTTGGGGTTTTTGGGGTTCACTTTGGGGTTTTTGGGGTTGATTTTTGGGGTTTTTGGGGTTGATTTTTGGGGTTCCTCCCCCGAGGGTCACCGGGAGCGCTCCCGGGACATTTGGGGGTTCACTGGGGGGAGTTTTGGGTCAGCTCATGATGGTTTTTTGCGGGATTTTGGGATAAAAAAATGGGGATTTTGGGGTTTTTGGGGTTGAGTTTGGGGTTTTTGGGGGTTCACTTTGGGGTTTTTGGGGTTGATTTTTGGGGTTTCTCCCCTGAGGGTCATTGGGAGCGCTCCCAGGGATTTGGGGGCTCACTGGGGGGAGTTTTGGGGGAATTCAGGGGGATTTTGAGATACAGTTTTGGGGTTTTTTGGGGTTTTGGGGTCTTTGGGCTTGAGTTTGGGGTTTTTGGGGTTCACTTTGGGGTTTTTGGGGTTGATTTTTGGGGTTCCTCCTCTGAGAGTCACCGGGAGCGCTCCCGGGACATTTGGGGGTTCACTGGGGGGAGTTTTGGGGGAATTCAGGGGGATTTTGGGGTTCACCTTGGGGTTTTTTGGGGTTTTTGGGGTTGAGTTTGAGGTTTTTGGGGTTCACTTTGGGGTTTTTGGGGTTGATTTTTGGGGTTTTTGGGGTTGATTTTTGGGGTTCCTCCTCTGAGGGTCACCAGGAGCGCTCCCGGGACAGGGTGGGGCTCACTGGGGGGAGTTTTGGGTCAGCTCATGATGGTTTTTTGGGGGGATTTTGGGATAAAAAAATGGGGATTTTGGGGTTTTTGGGGTTGAGTTTGGGGGTCTTTGGGGTTCACCTTGGGGTTTTTGGGGTTTTTGGGGTTCACTTTGAGGTTTTTGGGGTTGATTTTTGGGGTTTTGGGGGTTCCTCCCCTGAGGGTCACCGGGAGCGCTCACTGGGGGGAGTTTTGGGTCAGCTCATGATGGTTTTTTTTGGGGGATTTTGGGATAAAAAATGGGTTTTATTTTAGGATTTTGGGATAAAAAAATGGGGATTTTGGGGTTTTTTTTGGGGGTTTTTGGGGTTGAGTTTGAGGTTTTTGGGGTTCACTTTGGGGTTTTTGGGGTTGATTTTTGGGGTTTCTCCCCTGAGGGTCATTGGGAGCGCTCCCAGGGATTTGGGGGCTCACTGGGGGGAGTTTTGGGGGAATTCAGTGGGATTTTGGGTTCAGTTTGGGGTTTTTTGGTATTTTTGGGGTTGAGTTTGGGGTTTTTGGGGTTGATTTTGGGGTTTTTGGGGTTCACTTTGAGGTTTTTGGGGTTGATTTTTGGGGTTCCTCCTCTGAGGGTCACCGGAAGCGCTCCCGGGACAGGGTGGGGCTCACTGGGGGGAGTTTTGGGTCAGCTCATGATGGTTTTTTCGGGGATTTTGAGATAAAAAAATGGGGATTTTGGGGTTTTTGGGGGTTGAGTTTGGGGTTTTTGGGGTTCACATTGGGGGTTTTGGGGTTGATTTTTGGGGTTTTTGGGGTTGATTTTTGGGGTTCCTCCCTCTGAGGGTCACCGGGAGCGCTCCCGGGACTTTGGGGGCTCACTGGGGGGAGTTTTGGGTCAGCTCATGATGGTTTTTTGGGGGATTTTGGGATAAGAAAATGGGGATTTTGGGGTTTTTGGGGGTTTTTGGGGTTTTTGGGGTTCACTTTGAGGTTTTTGGGGTTGATTTTTGGGGGTTTCTCCCCTGAGGGTCATTGGGAGCGCTCCCAGGGATTTGGGGGCTCACTGGGGGGAGTTTTGGGGGAATTCAGGGGGATTTTGGGTTCACCTTGGTGTTTTTTGGCATTTTTGGGGTTGAGTTTGGGGTTCTTTGGGGTTCACTTCGAGGTTTTTGGTGTTGATTTTTGGGGGTTCCTCCCTCTGAGGGTCATTGGGAGCGCTCCCGGGACATTTGGGGGTTCACTGGGGGGAGTTTTGGGGGAATTCAGGGGGATTTTGGGTTCAGTTTGGGGTTTAGGCGGTTGATTTTGGGGTTTTTGGGGTTGATTTTTGGGGTTCCTCCCCTGAGGGTTCCTGGGAGCGCTCCCGGGACATTTGGGGGCTCACTGGGGGGAGTTTTGGGGGAATTCAGGGGGATTTTGGGGTTCACCTTGGGGTTTTTTGGCATTTTTGGGGTTGAGTTTGGGGTTTTTGGGGTTCACTTTGATGTTTTTGGGGTTGATTTTTGGGGTTTCTCCCCTGAGGGTTCCTGGGAGCGCTCCCAGGGATTTGGGGGCTCACTGGGGGGAGTTTTGGGGGAATTCAGTGGGATTTTGGGGTTCAGTTTGGGGTTTTTTGGCATTTTTGGGGTTGAGTTTGAGGTTTTTGGGGTTCACTTTGGGGTTTTTGGGGTTGATTTTTGGGGTTTTGGGGGTGATTTTTGGGGTTCCTCCCCTGGGAGCGCTCCCGGGACAGGGTGGGGCTCACTGGGGGGAGTTTTGGGTCAGCTCATGATGGTTTTTTTGCGGGATTTTGGGATAAAAAAATGGGGATTTTGGGGTTTTTGGGGGTTGAGTTTGGGGGTTTTTGGGGTTCACTTTGGGGTTTTTGGGGTTGATTTTTGGGGTTCCTCCTCTGAGGGTTCCTGGGAGCGCTCCCGGGACATTTGGGGGTTCACTGGGGGGAGTTTTGGGGGAATTCAGGGGGATTTTGGGTTCACCTTGGGGTTTTTTGGGGTTTTTGGGGTTCACTTTGGGGTTTTTGGGGTTGATTTTTGGGGTTTTTGGGGTTGATTTTTGGGGTTCCCCCTCTGAGAGTCACTGGGAGCGCTCCCGGGACAGGGTGGGACTCACTGGGGGGAGTTTTGGGTCAGCTCATGATGATTTTTTGGGGGGATTTTGGGATAAAAAAATGGGGATTTTGGGGTTTTTTTGGGGTTTTTGGGGTTTCTGGGTTTGATTTTTGGGGTTTCCCCCCCCCCAGGCCGAGCGCCGAGGGCCGCCGGGAGCGCTCCCGGGACATTTGGGGGCTCACTGGGGGGAGTTTTGGGGGAATTCAGGGGGATTTTGGGTTCACCTTGGGGTTTTTTGGCATTTTTGGGGTTGAGTTTGGGGTGTTTGGGGTTGATTTTTGGGGTTTTTGGGGGTTGATTTTTGGGGTTTTTGGGGTTGATTTTTGGGGTTCCTCCCCCGAGGGCCGTCTGGAGCGCTCCCGGGACATTTGGGGGCTCACTGGGGCGAGTTTTGGGGGAATTCAGTGGGATTTTGGGTTCAGTTTGGGGTTTTTGGGGTTTTTGGGGTTCACTTTGAGGTTTTTGGGGTTGATTTTTGGGGTTCCTCCTCTGAGAGTCACTGGGAGCGCTCCCGGGACATTTGGGGGTTCACTGGGGGGAGTTTTGGGGGAATTCAGGGGGATTTTGGGTTCACCTTGGGGTTTTTGGGGTTTTTGGGGGTTGAGTTTGGGGTTTTTGGGGTTGATTTTTGGGGTTCCTCCCCCGAGGGCCGCCGGGAGCGCTCCCGGGACAGGGTGGGGCTCACTGGGGGGAGTTTTGGGTCAGCTCATGATGGTTTTTTTGGGGGATTTTGGGATAAAAAAATGGGGATTTTGGGGTTTTTGTGGTTTTTGAGGTTTCTGGGTTTGATTTTCGGGGTCTCTCCCCCCGCCAGGCCGAGCGCCGAGGGCCGCCGGGAGCGCTCCCGGGACGCGGCGCGGTGCCGGCGCAGCCGCGAGGCCGAAGTCTTCGGGCAGCTGGCGCTGGCGCTGCCCTTCGGCCGCGGGGTCAGCGCCCACCTGGACAAAGCCTCCATCATGCGGCTGACCATCAGCTACCTGCGCCTCCAGCGCCTGCTGGCCGCTGGTGAGGGACCCCAAAAACCCCAAAAAACCCAAAAAAACCCCAAAATCCAGCCCAGGGAACCCCAAAATCTGTCAGGGAAACCCCAAAATCCATCAGGAATAACCCAAAATCCATCACAGGGGCACCCGAAATCCATCGGCTCCCTGCGGCTGCAGTGCCTGCTGGCCGCCGGTCAGCGACCCCAAAAACCCCAAAAAACCCCAAAATCCATCCCAGGGAACCCCAAAATCTGTCAGGGCATCCCCCAGAACCCCAAAATCCACTGGAAATACCCCAAAATCCATCGGGAATAACCCAAAATCCATCGGGAATGCCCCAAAATCCATCAGCTCCCTGCGCCTCCAGCGCCTGCTGGCCGCCGGTCAGCCACCCCAAAAACCCCAAAAAACCCCAAAAAACCCCAAAATCCAGCCCAGGGAACCCCAAAATCTGTCAGGGAAGCCCAAAATCCACTGGAAATACCCCAAAATCCATCAGGAATACCCCAAAATCCATCGGGAATACCCCAAAATCCATCAGCTTCCTGCGGCTGCAGCGCCTGCTGGCCGCCGGTCAGGGACCCCCAAAAACCCCAAAAAACCCCAAAATTTATCCCAGGGAACCCCAAAATCCATCAGGGCATCCCCCAGAACCCCAAAATCCACTGGAAATACCCCAAAATCCATCGGGAATAACCCAAAATCCCATAGTGTCATCCCAAATTCCATCAGCTCCCTGCGCCTCCAGCGCCTGCTGGCCGCCGGTCAGGGACCCAAAAACCCCAAAAAAACCCCAAAATCCAGCCCAGGGAACCCCAAAATCTGTCAGGGCATCCCCCAGAACCCCAAAATCCACTGGAAATACCCCAAAATCCATCAGGAATAACCCAAATTCCATCAGCTCCCTGCGGCTGCAGCGCCTGCTGGCCGCCGGTCAGCGACCCCAAAAACCCCAAAAAACCCCAAAATCCATCCCAGGGAACCCCAAAATCTGTCAGGGCATCCCCCAGAACCCCAAAATCCATCGGGAATAACCCAAATTCCATCAGCTCCCTGCGCCTGCAGCGCCTGCTGGCCGCTGGTCAGGGACCCCAAAAACCCCAAAAAAACCCCAAAATCCATCCCAGAGCACCCCAAAATCTGTCAGGGAACCCCAAAATCCATCGGGAATACCCCAAAATCCATCGGGAATGCCCCAAAATCCATCAGCTTCCTGCGGCTGCAGCGCCTGCTGGCCGCCGGTCAGCGACCCCAAAAACCCCCAAAAAACCCCAAAATCCAGCCCAGGGAACCCCAAAATCTGTCAGGGCATCCCCCAGAACCCCAAAATGCACTGGAAATGCCCCAAAATCCATCGGGAATAACCCAAAATCCGCTGGGAATGCCCCAAAATCCATCAGCTACCTGCGCCTCCAGCGCCTGCTGGCCGCCGGTCAGCCACCCCAAAAACCCCAAAAAACCCCAAAATCCGTCCCAGGGAACCCCAAAATCTGTCAGGGCATCCCCCAGAACCCCAAAATCCACTGGAAATAACCCAAAATCCATCAGCTCCCTGCGGCTGCAGCGCCTGCTGGCCGCCGGTCAGCCACCCCAAAAACCCCAAAAAACCCCAAAATCCAGCCCAGGGAACCCCAAAATCTGTCAGGGCATCCTCCAGAACCCCAAAATCCACTGGAAATGCCCCAAAATCCATCGGGAATACCCCAAAAATCCATCAGCTACCTGCGCCTCCAGCGCCTGCTGGCCGCTGGTCAGCCACCACCAAAAACCCCCAAAAAACCCCAAAAAACCCCAAAATCCATCCCAGGGAACCCCAAAATCTGTCAGGGAAACCCCAAAATCCATCAGGAATACCCCAAAATCCATCGGGAATACCCCCAAAATCCATCAGCTTCCTGCGGCTGCAGCGCCTGCTGGCCGCCGGTCAGGGAACCCATCCAAAACCCCACAAAAACCAACCCAAACAATTATCCAGGGAACCCCAAAATCCATCAGGGCATCCCCCAGAACCCCAAAATCCATCCAGAGCACCCCAAAATCCCATAGTGTCATCCCAAAATCCATCAGCTACCTGCGCCTCCAGCGCCTGCTGGCCGCCGGTCAGCGACGCCAAAAACCCCAAAAAACCCCAAAAAAAAACCCCAAAATCCAGCCCAGGGAACCCCAAAATCTGTCAGGGAAACCCCAAAATCCATCAGGAATAACCCAAAATCCCATAGTGTCATCCCAAAATCCATCAGCTCCCTGCGCCTCCAGCGCCTGCTGGCCGCCGGTCAGGGACCTCCAAAAACCCCAAAAAACCCCAAAATCCATCCCAGGGAACCCCAAAATCTGTCAGGGCATCCCCCAGAACCCCAAAATCCACTGGAAATAACCCAAAATCCCATAGTGTCATCCAAAATCCATCAGCTCCCTGCGGCTGAAGCGCCTGCTGGCCGCCGGTCAGCGACGCCAAAAACCCCAAAAAACCCCAAAAAAACCCCAAAATCCAGCCCAGGGAACCCCAAAATCTGTCAGGGCATCCCCCAGAACCCCAAAATGCACTGGAAATGCCCCAAAACTCCATCGGGAATAACCCAAAATCCGCTGGGAATGCCCCAAAATCCATCAGCTCCCTGCGCCTCCAGCGCCTGCTGGCCGCCGGTCAGCCACCCCAAAAACCCCAAAAAACCCCAAAATCCGTCCCAGGGAACCCCAAAATCTGTCAGGGGCATCCCCCAGAACCCCAAAATCCATCCCAGAGCACCCCCAAAATCCCATAGTGTCATCCCAAAATCCTCAGCTCCCTGCGCCTCCAGCGCCTGCTGGCCGCCGGTCAGCCACCCCAAAAACCCCAAAAAAAACCCCAAAATCCAGCCTAGGGAACCCCAAAATCTGTCAGGGAACCCCAAAATCTGTCAGGGCATCCCCAGAACCCCAAAATCCATCCCAGAGCACCCCAAAATCCCATAGTGTCACCCCAAAATCCATCAGCTTCCTGCGCCTCCAGCGCCTGCTGGCCGCTGGTGAGGGACCCCAAAAACCCCAAAAACCCCAAAAAAAACCCCAAAATCCAGCCCAGGGAACCCCAAAATCTGTCAGGGAAAACCCCAAAATCCATCAGGAATAACCCAAAAATCCATCACAGGGTCACCCGAAAACCATCGGCTCCCTGCGGCTGCAGCGCCTGCTGGCCGCCAGTCAGCCACCCCAAAAACCCCAAAAAACCCCAACAAAACCCCAAAATCCAGCCCAGGGAACCCCAAAATCTGTCAGGGAAACCCAAAATCCATCAGGAATACCCCAAAATCCCATAGTGTCATCCCAAAATCCATCAGCTCCCTGCGGCTGCAGCGCCTGCTGGCCGCTGGTGAGGGACCCCAAAAAACCCCCCCAAAAAACCCCAAAATCCAGCCCAGGGAACCCCAAAATCCATCGGGAATACCCCAAAATCCATCCCCAGAGCATCCCAAAATCCCATAGTGTCATCCCAAAATCCATCAGCTACCTGCGCCTCCAGCGCCTGCTGGCCGCCGGTCAGGCCACCCCAAAAACCCCAAAAAACCCCAAAAATCCATCCCAGGGAACCCCAAAATCTGTCAGGGAACCCCAAAATCCACTGGAAATACCCCAAAATCCATCCCAGAGCACCCCAAAATCCCATAGTGTCATCCCAAAATCCATCAGCTCCCTGCGCCTCCAGCGCCTGCTGGCCGCCGGTCAGGGACCCCAAAAACCCCAAAAAAACCCCAAAATCCAGCCCAGGGAACCCCAAAATCTGTCCCGGGCATCCCCCAGAACCCCAAAATCTGTCAGGAATAACCCAAAATCCATCGGGAATGCCCCCAAAATCCTTCGGGAATACCCCAAAATCCATCCCAGGGAACCCCAAAATCCATCCCAGAGCACCCCAAAATCCCCCCAAAAACCCCAAAATCCAGCCCAGGGAACCCCAAAATCTGTCAGGGCATCCCCCAGAACCCCAAAATCCACTGGAAATACCCCAAAATCCATCGGGAATACCCCAAAATCCATCACAGGGAACCCCAAAATCTGTCAGGGCATCCCCCAGAACCCCAAAATCCATCCCAGAGCACCCCAAAATCCCCCAAAAAACCCCAAAATCCGTCCCAGGGAACCCCAAAATCCATCAGGGCATCCCCCAGAACCCCAAAATCCATCAGGAATAACCCAAAATCCGCTGGGAATCCCCCAAAATCCAGCCCAGAGCACCCCAAAATCCCCAAAAAAACCCCCAAAATCCAGCCCAGGGAACCCCAAAATCCATCAGGGAACCCCAAAATCTGTCAGGAATAACCCAAAATCCGCTGGGAATGCCCCAAATTCCATCGGGAATCCCCCAAAATCCAGCCCAGGGAACCCCAAAATCCCCAAAAAAACCCCAAAATCCATCCCAGGGAACCCCAAAATCCATCCCAGAGCACCCCAAAATCCCCAAAAAACCCCCAAAATCCGTCCCAGGGAACCCCAAAATCCATCCCAGAGCACCCCAAAATCCCCAAAAAACCCCCAAAATCCATCCCAGAGCACCCCAAAATCCCCCAAAAAAACCCCAAAATCCATCCCAGGGAACCCCAAAATCCATCAGGGCATCCCCCAAAACCCCAAAATCCATCAGGAATACCCCAAAATCCGCTGGGAATGCCCCAAAATCCAGCCCAGGGAACCCCAAAATCCCCCAAAAAACCCCACAATCCATCCCAGGGAACCCCAAAATCCATCAGGGAACCCCAAAATCTGTCAGGAATAACCCAAAATCCGCTGGGAATGCCCCAAATTCCATCGGGAATCCCCCAAAATCCAGCCCAGGGAACCCCAAAAACCCCCAAAAAACCCCAAAATCCAGCCCAGGGAACCCCAAAATCCATCCCAGGGAACCCCAAAATCCGTCAGGGCATCCCCCAGAACCCCAAAATCCATCAGGAATAACCCAAAATCCGCTGGGAATGCCCCAAATTCCATCGGGAATACCCCCAAAATCCGTCCCAGGGAACCCCAAAAATCCCCAAAAAAACCCCACAAAATCCATCCCAGGGAACCCCAAAATCCATCAGGGCATCCCCCAGAACCCCAAAATCCATCGGGAACAACCCAAAATCCATCAGGAATAACCCAAAATCCGCTGGGGAATGCCCCAAATTCCATCGGGAATCCCCCAAAATCCAGCCCAGGGAACCCCAAAATCTGTCAGGGGGACCCCAAAATCCATCGGGAACGCCCCCAGACCCATTGGAAGCCCCCCAGACCCCTCCCCAAAATCCCCCCTGGAGACCCTGAACAGCCACACCCAAGGGGGAGGGGTGGGTTCCTACCCTCACCCCCCCAAGACCCCCCGACCCATTTTAGGGACCCCCCGACCCCCCCCCCCAATTTCGGGGACCCCCAGACCCATCGGAAGCCCCCCAGACCCCTCCCCAAAATCCCCCCGACCCCCTTCAAGCCCCCCTGGAGACCCTGAACAGCCACACCCAAGGGGGAGGGGTGGGTCCTACCTTCGACCCCCCCAAGACCCCCCGACCCTTTTAGGGACCCCCCGACCCCCCCCTCATTTCGGGGACCCCCTGACGCCCCCCAGACCCATTTTGAACCCCCCCGGACCCCTCCCCAAACCCCCCTGGAGACCCTGAACAGCCACACCCAAAGGGGAGGGGTGGGTCCTACCTTTGACCCCCCCAAGACCCCCGACCCTTTTAGGGACCCCCCGACCCCCCCCTCATTTCGGGGACCCCCCTGACGCCCCCCAGACCCATTTGAAACCCCCCCCCCAAACCCCCCTGGAGACCCTGAACAGCCACACCCAAGGGGGAGGGGTGGGTCCTACCCTCACCCCCAAGGACCCCCGACCCTTTTAGGGACCCCCCGACCACCCCCCCCCATTTTGGGGGCCCCCCTGACGCCCCCAGACCCCTCCCCAAAATCTCCCCCCGACCCCTTTAAACCCCCCCGACACCCTGAACAGCCACGCCCAAGGGGGAGGGGTGGGTCCTACCTTCTCGACCCCCCAAGACCCCCCGACCCTTTTAGGGACCCCCCCGACCCTTTTAGGGACCCCCCGACCCCCCCCTCATTTCGGAGACCCCCTGACGCCCCCAGACCCCTCCCCAAAATCCCCCCGACCCCTTCAAGCCCCCCCCCGGAGACCCTGAACAGCCACACCCAAGGGGGAGGGGTGGGTCCTACCCTCACCCCCCCAAGACCCCCGACCCTTTTAGGGACCCCCCGACCCCCCCCCTCATTTTGGGGACCCCCTGACGCCCCCAGACCCCTCCCCAAAATCCCCCCCGACCCCTTCAAGCCCCCCCCCGAGACCCTGAACAGCCACACCCAAGGGAGAGGGGTGGGTCCTACCTTCGACCCCCAGGACCCCCGACCCTTTTAGGGACCCCCCGACCCTTTTAGGGACCCCTCGACCCCCCCCTCATTTCGGGGACCCCCAGACCCATTGGAAGCCCCCCAGACCCCTCCCCAAAATCCCCCCCGAGACCCTGAACAGCCACACCCAAGGGGGAGGGGTGGGTCCTACCTTCGACCCCCCCAAGACCCCCGACCCTTTTAGGGACCCCCCGACCCTTTTAGGGACCCCCCGACCCCCCCCCTCATTTCGGGGACCCCCCAGACCCCATCGGAAGCCCCCTCCCCAGGCGCCTGGGCGGCGGCGGCCGAGGCGGTGGACGGCTGTTACCTGCAGGCGCTGAGCGGCTTCGTGATGGTGCTGAGCGAGGGCGGGGACATGATTTACCTGTCCGAGAACGTCAGCCGCCTGCTGGGCCTCAGCCAGGTGGGCGGGGACCCCCAAAAACACCCCAAAATATCCCCAAAATATCCCCAAAATCTGTCGGAGGGATCCCCAAAATTGGCCGGAGGAGCCTCAAAAAAATCCCCTTTGGAACGGCCCCGGAATTGCTCAAGGAGGGGCCCAAAATCTGTCCAGGTGACCCCAAAAATCTGTCCGGGGGGATCCCCAAAATCTCCCCAAGGGAGCCCCAAAATTTGTCCCAAGGGAGCCCCAAAATTTGTCCGGGGGAGCCCCAAAATCTACCTGGGGGGGCACAAAAATCTGTCGGAGGGAGCCCCAAAATCTGTCCAAGGGATCCCCAAAATCGGCTGGGGGATCCCCAAAAATCTGCTGGGAAGAGCCCCAAAAATCTGTTGGGGGGGGACCCCAAAAAACACCCTGGGGGGGACCCCAAAATATCCCCAAAATCTGTCGGAGGGATCCCCAAAATTTGTCCCAAGGGAGCCCCAAAATCGGCCGGAGGAGCCTCAAAAAATCTCTCCAAGGGGTCCCCAAAATCTGTCCCGAGGATCCCCAAAATCTGCTGGGAAGAGCCCCAAAAACTTGCCAGGGAGGTCCCCAAAAATCTGTCCCAGGGGTTTCCCAAAATCTCCCCAAGGGAGCTCCAAAATTTGTCCGGGGGGTCCCCCAAAATCTCTCCAAGGGGTCCCCAAAATCTATCTGGGGTTCCCCAAAAACCCCCAGGGGGAGCCCCAAAAAACCTCCCCAAAATCTGTCCAAGGGATCCCCAAAATCTGTCCGGGGTAGCCCCAAAAATCTGCCGGGGGACCCCAAAAACCGCCGGGGGGGGAGCCCCAAAAACACCCGGGGGGGACCCCAAAAAACCTCCCCAAAATCTGTCTGAGGGATCCCCAAAAAATCTGTCCGGGGGATCCCCAAAAACACCCGGGGGGGGACCCCAAAAAACCTCCCCAAAATCTGTCCAAGGGATCCCCAAAATCTGCCCGAGGGTTCCCCAAAAATCTCTCCAAGGGGTCCCCAAAATCTGTCCGGGGGGGGCCCAAAATTTGTCCCAAGGGATCCCCAAAAATCTGCTGGGGAGAGCCCCAAAATCTGTCGGGGAGGGTCCCCAAAAACATCCCGGGGGGTCCCCAAAAACACCCGGGGGGGACCCCAAAATATCCCCAAAATCTGTCCGAGGGATCCCCAAAATCTGTCCGGGGTAGCCCCAAAAATCTGCTGGGAAAAGCCCCAAAAATCTGCTTGGGGGTCCCCCAAAAACCCCCAGGGGGGGACCCCAAAAACCTGTCTGAGGGATCCCCAAAATCTCTCCAAGGGGTCCCCAAAATCTGTCTGTGGGGTTCCCCAAAATCTCCCCAAGGGATCCCCAAAATTTGTCCGGGGGAGCCCCAAAATCTGCCTGGGGGGGCACAAAAAACTGTCGGAGGGATCCCCAAAATCTGTCCAAGGGATCCCCAAAATCGGCAGGGGGATCCCCAAAAATCTGCTGGGAAGAGCCCCAAAAATCTGTTGGGGGGGGACCCCAAAAAACACCCGGGGGGGGACCCCAAAATATCCCCAAAATCTGTCTGAGGGATCCCCAAAATCGGCCGGAGGAGCCTCAAAAATCTCTCCAAGGGGTCCCCAAAATCTGTCCCGGGGAGCCCCAAAAACACCCGGGGGGGACCCAAAAAAATCTCTCCAAGGGGTCCCCAAAATCTGCTGGGAAGAGCCCCAAAAACTTGCCAGGGAGGTCCCCAAAAATCTGTCCCAGGGGTTTCCCAAAATCTCCCCAAGGGAGCCCCCAAAAATCTGTCCGGGGGATCCCCAAAACACCCGGGGGGGAGCCCCAAAAAACCCCCAGGGGGAGCCCAAAAAACCTCCCCAAAATCTGTCCAAAGGGATCCCCAAAAATCTGTCCGGGGTAGCCCCAAAAATCTGCTGGGAAAAGCCCCCAAAATCTGCCGGGGGAACCCCAAAAACCCCCGGGGGGAGCCCCAAAAACACCCCGGGGGGGGACCACCAAAATATCCCCAAAATCTGCCGGGGGAACCCCAAAATCTGTCCGGGGTAGCCCCAAAAATCTGCTGGGAAAAGCCCCAAAAATCTGCCGGGGGAACCCCAAAAACCCCCGGGGGGAGCCCAAAAACACCCCGGGGGGGACCCCAAAATATCCCAAAATCTGTCGGAGGGATCCCCAAAATCGGCCGGGGGAGCCTCAAAAAAAAAAATCCCCTTTGGAGCGGCCCCGGAATTGCTCAAGGAGGGGCCCAAAATCTGTCCAGGTGACCCCAAAAACCGCCAGGTGACCCCAAAAACCGCCCAAAAAACCTCCCCCAAAATCTGTCCAAGGGATCCCCAAAATCTGTCCGGGGTAGCCCCAAAAATCTGCTGGGAAAAGCCCCAAAAATCTGTCCAGGTGACCCCAAAAATCTGTTGGGGGGGGGACCCCAAAAACACCCCGGGGGGGGACCCCAAAATATCCCCAAAATCTGTCGGAGGGATCCCCAAAATTGGCCGGGGGAGCCTCAAAAATCTCTCCAAGGGGTCCCCAAAATTTGTCCGGGGGGGGGCCAAAATCTGCCCAAGAGATCCCAAAATCTGCTGGGAAGAGCCCCAAAATCTGTCCGGGGGAGCCCCAAAATCTGCTGGGAAGAGCCCCAAAATCTGTCCGGGGGATCCCCAAAATCTCTCCAAGGGGTCCCCAAAATCTGTCCTGAGGATCCCCAAAATCTGTCCGGGGGATCCCCAAAATCTGCTGGGAAGAGCCCCAAAAACTTGCCAGGGAGGTCCCCAAAAATCTGTCCCAGGGGTTCCCCAAAATCTCCCCAAGGGATCTCCAAAAATCTGTCCGGGGGGGGTCCCAAAATCTGCCTGGGGGGGGCACAAAAAACTGTCGGAGGGATCCCCAAAATCTGTCCAAGGGATCCCCAAAAATCTGCTTGGGGGACCCCAAAAACCCCCAGGGGGAGCCCCAAAAACCCCCAGGGGGAGCCCCAAAAACACCCGGGGGGGGACCCCCAAAAATATCCCCAAAATCTGTCGGAGGGATCCCCAAAATCTGTCCAAGGGATCCCCAAAAATCTGCTGGGAAGAGCCCCAAAATCTGTCGGGGAGGGTCCCCAAAAATCTGCCGGGGGTCCCCAAAAACCCCCAGGGGGAGCCCAAAAAACCTCCCCAAAATCTGTCCAAGAGGATCCCCAAAATCTGTCCGGGGTAGCCCCAAAAATCTGCTGGGAAAAGCCCCAAAAATCTGTTGGGGGGATCCCCAAAAACACCCCGGGGGGGACCCCAAAATATCCCCAAAATCTGTCTGAGGGATCCCCAAAATCAGCCGGGGGAGCCTCAAAAATCTCTCCAAGGGGTCCCCAAAATCTGTCCGGGGGGGGGCCCAAAATTCTGGGGGGGGTCCCCAAATTCTGGTGGGTTGGGGTCCCCAAATTTTGGGGAGGGTTCCCCAAATTCTGGTGGGGGGGGGGGGGGGGGGTCCCCAAAAATTTATTGGGGAGTTCCCCAAATTCTGTGGGGGGGGGTCCTCAAATTCTGGTGGGTTGGGGTCCCCAAATTTTGCTGGGGGATCCCCAAATTCTGTGGGGGGTTTCTCCAAATTTTGGGGGGGGGTTTCCCCAAATTCTGGTGGGGGGGGGGTCCCCAAAAATTTATTGGGGCGGTCCCCAAATTTTGCTGGGGGGTCCCCCAAATTCCAGGGGGGGTCCCCAAATTTTGGGGCGTCCTCAAATTCTGGTGGGTTGGGGTCCCCAAATTTTGCTGGGGGGTCCCCAAATTTTTGGGTGGGGTCCCCAAATTTTTGGGTGAGGTCCCCAAATTCTGGGGGATCCCCAAATTCTGTGGCGGGTTTCCCCAAATTTTTGGGGTGGGGTCCCCAAATTCTGGTGGGTTGGGGGTCCCCAAATTTTGCTGGGGGGTCCCCAAATTCCAGGGGGGATCCCCAAATTCTGTGGGGGGTTTCCTCAAAATTTTGGGGGGAGTTCCCCAAATTCTGGTGGGGGGGTTCCCCAAATTCCAGGTGAGGTCCCCAATTCTGGTGGGGGGGGGGGGCGCTCCCCAAAAAATTCATTGGGCCGGCCCCAAAATTTTGCTGGGGATTCCCCAAATTTTGGGGGGGGGATCCCCAAATTCCAGGGGGGGGGTCCCCAAATTCTGGGGGGGTCCCCAAATTTTTGGGTGAGGTCCCCAAATTTTTGGGTGGGGTGGTCCCCAAATTCCGGGGGGTCCCCAAATTTTGCAGGGGGGTTCCCCAAATTCTGTGGGGGGTTTCCCCAAATTTTGGGGGAGTTCCCCAAATTCTGGTGGGGGGGTCCCCAAATTCCAGGGGGGGTCCCCAAATTCTGGTGGGTTGGGGTCCCCAAATTTTTGGGTGAGGTCCCCAAATTCTGGTGGGGGATCCCCAAATTCTGTGGGGGGTTTCCCCAAATTTTGGGGGGGGTTCCCCAAATTCTGGTGGGGGGGGGGTCCCCAAAAATTTATTGGGGGGGGTCCCCAAATTTTGCTGGGGGATCCCCAAATTCTGTGGGGGGCTTCCCCAAATTTTGGGGGGGGGTGTCCCCAAAATTTTGCTGGGGGGTCCCCAAATTTTTGGGTGGGGTCCCCAAATTCCAGGGGGGGTCCCCAAATTTTTGGGGTGAGGTCCCCAAATTCTGGGGTTTCCCCAAATTTTTGGGGGGGGGTTCCCCAAATTCCAGGGGGGGGTTCCCCAAATTCTGGGGGGGTCCCCAAATTTTGGGGTGAGGTCCCCAAATTCCGGGGGGGGTCCCCAAATTCTGGGGGGGTCCCCAAATTTTTGGGGTGAGGTCCCCAAATTCCGGGGGGGTCCCCAAATTCTGGTGGGGTCCCCAAATTCTGAGGGGGTCCCCAAATTCTGGTGGGGGGGGGGCGCTCCCCAAAAAATTCATTGGGCCGGCCCCTAAATTTTACTGGGGATTCCCCAAATTTTGGGTAGGGGTCCCCAAATTTTTGGGTGGGGGGGTCCCCAAATTTTTGGTGGTGGGGGGGGGTCCCCAAATTTTGGGGGGGGGGGGTCCTGGGCCCCCCCAAACTCCCCCCCCCGTGCCCCTCCCCCAGCTGGAGCTGATCGGGCACAGCCTCTTCGACTTCGTGCACCCCTGCGACCACCAGGAGCTGCAGGAGGCGCTGGGTGAGACCCCTCCCCTAATTAATTAACCCCCTAATTAATTAACCCCCCCCTGAGACCCCTCCCCTAAATTAATTAACCCCCCCTGAGACCCCTCCCCAAATTAACCCCCCCTGCGACCACCAGGAGCTGCAGGAGGCGCTGGGTGAGACCCCTCCCCCTAATTAATTAACCCCTAATTAATTGACCCCCCTGAGACCCCTCCCCAAATTAATTAACACCCCTGAGACCCCTCCCCTAATTAATTAACACCCCTGAGACCCCTCCCCTAACTAATTAACCCCTAATTAATTAATTAACCCCCCTGAGACCCCTCCCCTAATTAATTAACCCCCCCGAGACCCCTCCCCTAATTAACCCTGAGACCCCTCCCCAAATTAACCCCCCTGCGACCACCAGGAGCTGCAGGAGGCGCTGGGTGAGACCCCTCCCCTAATTAATTAACCCCTAATTAATTAATTAACCCCCTGAGAGCCCTCCCCTAATTAATTAACCCCCCCTGAGACCCCTCCCCAAATTAACCCCCCTGCGACCACCAGGAGCTGCAGGAGGCACTGGGTGAGACCCCTCCCCTAATTAATTAACACCCCTGAGACCCCCTCCCCTAATTAACCCCGAGACCCCATCCCCTAATTAACCCTGAGACCCCTCCCCAAATTAACCCCCCCTGCGACCATCAGGAGCTGCAGGAGGCGCTGGGTGAGACCCCTCCCCTAATTAATTAACCCCTAATTAATTAACCCCAAATTAATTAACCCCCCCTGAGACCCCTCCCCTAATTAGTTAACACCTAATTAATTAACCCCCCTGAGACCCCTCCCCTAATTAATTAACCCCAAATTAATTAACCCCCCCTGAGACCCCTCCCCTAATTAACCCTGAGACCCCTCCCCAAATTAACCCCCCCTGCGACCACCAGGAGCTGCAGGAGGCGCTGGGTGAGACCCCCTCCCCTAATTAATTAACCCCTAATTAATTAACCCTCCCGAGACCCCTCCCCTAATTAATTAACACCCCCCGAGGCCCCTCCCCTAATTAACCCTGAGACTCCTCCCCAAATTAACCCAACCCCGAAATGTCCTGAGACCCCTCCCCAAATTGACCCCCCGTGACCCCCATGACCCCGTGACCCTGCTGTGACCCCCTGTGACCCCCATGACCCCCCCAATTCCTGTGACCCCCCCATGACCCCCGTGACCCCGCGGTGACCCCGTGAACCCCGCCGTGACCCCCTGTGCCCTCCCCGTGACCCCCCCAATTCCTGTGACCCCCCACGACCCCTCCGACCCCTGTGACCCCCCCGTGACCCCACGGTGACCCCGTGACCCCTTGGTGACCCCGTGACCCCTTGGTGACCCCGTGAACCCCGCCGTGACCCCCTGTGCCCCCCCTGTGACCCCCCCAATCCCTGTGACCCCCCCGACCCCTCCGACCCCCGTGACCCCCCTGTGACCCCTGTGACCCCTTGGTGACCCCGTGACCCCGCCATGACCCCCTGTGCCCTCCCCGTGACCCCCCCAATTCCTGTGACCCCCCCGACCCCTCCGACCCCTGTGACCCCCCGTGACCCCCGTGACCCCCCCCGACCCCCGTGACCCCTTGGTGACCCCGTGAACCCCGCCGTGACCCCCTGTGCCCCCCCTGTGACCCCCCCAATTCCTGTGACCCCCCCGACCCCTCCGACCCCCGTGACCCCCCGTGACCCCTGTGACCCCGCGGTGACCCCGTGACCCCTTGGTGACCCCGTGAACCCCGCCATGACCCCTTGTGACCCCCCCTGTGACCCCCCCAATCCCTGTGACCCCGTGTGACCCCCCCGACCCCTCTGACCCCCGTGACCCCCCGTGACCCCCGTGACCCCGCGGTGACCCCGTGACCCCTTGGTGACCCCAGTGAACCCCGCCATGACCCCCTGTGCCCTCCCTGTGACCCCCCCAATTCCTGTGACCCCCCCCGACCCCCATGACCCCCCCGTGACCCCCGTGACCCCTTGGTGACCCCGTGACCCCGCCATGACCCCCTGTGCCCTCCCCGTGACCCCCCCCAATTCCTGTGACCCCCCCCGACCCCCATGACCCCCTGTGACCCCCCCATCCCTGTGACCCCCCCGTGACCCCACGGTGACCCCGTGACCCCTTGGTGACCCCGTGAACCCCACTGTGACCCCCTGTGCCCTCCCCATGACCCCCCCAATTCCTGTGACCCCCCCCCCAACCCCTCCGACCCCCGTGACCCCCCCGTGACCCCCGTGACCCCTTGGTGACCCCGTGACCTCGCCATGACCCCCTGTGCCCCCCTGTGACCCCCCCAACCCCCGTGATCCCCCCCGACCCCCATGACCCCCCCGTGACCCCCCCGACCCCCATGACCCCCCCAATTCCTGTGACCCCCCTGTGACCCCCGTGACCCCGCCGTGACCCCCTGTGCCCTCCCCGTGACCCCCCCCAATTCCTGTGACCCCCCCCGACCCCTCCGACCCCCGTGACCCCCCGTGACCCCCGTGACCCCGTGGTGACCCTCGTGACCCCTTGGTGACCCCGTGACCCCTTGGTGACCCCGTGAACCCTGCCGTGACCCCCTGTGCCCCCCCTGTGACCCCCCCAATCCTTGTGACCCTGTGTGACCCCCCCGACCCCTCTGACCCCCGTGACCCCCCGTGACCCTCCGTGACCCCGTGGTGACCCCGTGACCCCTTGGTGACCCCAGGCGGCCCCCGGCGGCGGGGGGGAGCGCTCCGGCCGCAGCCTCTCCCTGCGGATGAAGAGCACGCTGACCGGCAGGGGGCGCTGTCTGAACCTGAAAGCCGCCTCCTGGAAGGTGGGGGAGGGGCAACGGTGGGGGACATTGGGGACATTTGGGGACATTTGGGGACATCGGGGGGATTGGGGGGAATTGGGGACATTGGGGACATTGGGGACATTGGGGGGACATTGGGGACATTGGGGGGATTGGGGACATTGAGGGGACATTGGGGACATTGGGGACATTGGGGACATTGGGGACATTGGGGGACATTGGGGGACATTGGGGGACATTGGGGACATTGGGGACATTGGGGACATTGGGGGGATTGGGGGGATTGGGGACATTGGGGGGATTGGGGACATTGGGGACATTTGGGGACATTTGGGGACATTGGGGACATTTGGGGACATTGGGGACATTTGGGGGACATTGGGGACATTGGGGGGATTGGGGACATTGGGGACATTGGGGGACATTGGGGACATTGGGGGGATTGGGGACATTGGGGGCATTGGGGACATTGGGGACATTGGGGACATTGGGGGGATTGGGGGGATTGGGGACATTGGGGGGATTGGGGACATTGGGGACATTTGGGGACATTTGGGGACATTGGGGACATTTGGGGACATTGGGGACATTGGGGGGATTGGGGACATTGGGGGACATTGGGGACATTGGGGGGATTGGGGACATTGGGGGCATTGGGGACATTGGGGACATTGGGGACATTGGGGGGATTGGGGGGATTGGGGGGATTGGGGGACATTGGGGACATTGGGGGACATTGGGGACATTGGGGACATTGGGGGGATTGGGGGGGATTGGGGACATTGGGGGGATTGGGGACATTGGGGACATTTGGGGACATTTGGGGACATTGGGGACATTTGGGGACATTGGGGACATTGGGGGGATTGGGGACATTGGGGACATTGGGGGACATTGGGGACATTGGGGGGATTGGGGACATTGGGGGCATTGGGGACATTGGGGACATTGGGGACATTGGGGGGATTGGGGGGATTGGGGGACATTGGGGGGATTGGGGACATTGGGGACATTTGGGGACATTTGGGGACATTGGGGACATTGGGGGCATTGGGGACATTGGGGACATTGGGGGACATTGGGGACATTGGGGACATTGGGGACATTGGGGGGATTGGGGACATTGGGGACATTGGGGACATTTGGGGACATTGGGGACATTGGGGACATTTGGGGACATTGGGGACATTTGGGGGGGATTGGGGACATTGAGGGGACATTGAGGGGACATTGAGGGGACATTGAGGGGGACATTTGGGGACATTGGGGACATTGGGGACATTTGGGGACACAGCACCGGGGGTCGGGACGGTGATTCCGGGAGGGTTCGTGGGGGATCTGGGGTCAATCCCGGAGATTTCGGGGATTTTGGGGTCAATCCCGGGGGATTTTGGGGGCGGGATTTGGGGTCAATCCCAGGGGTCCCTGGGGGAAATTGGGGGGCGGGATTTGGGGTCAATCCCGGGGATTTCGGGGATTTGGGGTCAATCACGGGGATTTTGGGGGCGGGATTTGGGGTCAATCCCAGGGGTCCCTGGGGGATTTTGGGGGCGGGATTTTGGGGTCAATCCCGGGGATTTTGGGGTCAATCCCGCGGATTTTGGGGGCGGGATTTGGGCTCAATCCCAGGAGTCCCCTGGGGGATTTCAGGGGCGGGATTTGGGGTCAATCCCGGGGATTTTGGGGTCAATCTCGGGGATTTCAGGGATTTTGGGGTCAATCCCGGGGGATTTTGGAGTCAATCCCGGGGATTTCAGGGATTTTGGGGTCAATCTCGGGGATTTTGGGGGGCGGGATTTTGGGGTCAATCCCGGGGATTTTGGGGTCAATCTCGGGGATTTCAGGGATTTGGGGTCAATCCCGGGGATTTCGGAGGCGGGATTTGGGGTCAATCCCATGGGTCTCTGGGGGATTTTGGGGGCGGGATTTTGGGCTCAATCCCGAGGATTTCGGGGACGGGATTTTGGGCTCAATCCCGGGGGGTCTCTGGGGGATTTTTGGGGGCGGGATTTTGGGCTCAATCTCGGGGATTTCGGGGATTTTGGGGTCTCCCCAGGTGCTGCACTGCGCGGGGCACATGCGGAGCTACGCGGGGGGGGGCGGGATTTTGGGGTCAATCCCGGGGATTTTGGGCTCAATCCCGGGGATTTCGGGGATTTTGGGGTCAATCCCGGGGATTTTGGGGGCGGGATTTGGGGTCAATCCCAGGGGTCCCTGGGGGATTTCGGGGGCGGGATTTTGGGGTCAATCCCCGGGGATTTTGGGGTCAATCCCAGGGGATTTTGGGGGGCGGATTTTGGGGTCAATCCCATGGGTCTCTGGGGGATTTTGGGGCGGGATTTTGGGCTCTATCCCGAGGATTTCGGGGGCGGGATTTGGGGTCAATTCCCGGGGATTTTGGGGGCGGGATTTTGGGCTCAATCCCGGGGATTTCGGGGATTTTGGGCTCTCCCCAGGTGCTGCACTGCGCGGGGCACATGCGGAGCTACGCGGGGGGGGGCGGGATTTGGGCTCAATCCCGGGGATTTTGGGGGCGGGATTTGGGGTCAATCCCGAGGATTTCGGGGGGCGGGATTTGGGGTCAATCCCAGGGGTCTCTGGGGGATTTTGGGGGCGGGATTTGGGGTCAATCCCAGGGGATTTTGGGGTCAATCCCGGGGATTTTGGGGGCGGGATTTGGGGTCAATCTCGGGGATTTTGGGGGCGGGATTTGGGGTCAATCCCGGGGATTTCGGGGGTGGGGATTTTGGGCTCAATCTCGGGGATTTCGGGGATTTTGGGGTCAATCCCGGGGGATTTCGGGGGCGGGATTTTGGGCTCAATCTCGGGGATTTCGGGGATTTTTGGGCTCTCCCCAGGTGCTGCACTGCGCGGGGCACATGCGGAGCCACGCGGGGGCGGGATTTGGGGTCAATCCCGGGGATTTTGGGCTCAATCTCGGGGATTTCGGGGATTTTTGGGCTCTCCCCAGGTGCTGCACTGCGCGGGGCACATGCGGAGCTACGCGGGGGGCGGCCCCGGGCGAGCCCCCGCTGCGGTGCCTGGTGCTGATCTGCGAGGCCATCCCGCACCCCGGGGCCATCGAGGCCCCGCTGGGCTCGGGCACCGTCCTCACCCGCCACTCCATGGACATGAAATTCACCTACTGCGACGACAGGTGAGGAATTGGGGGGTGGGAGACCCCCGGGACCCCCACCCCGGGGAGCCCCAGGGCACCCCGCAAAGCCGGCGCCCCAAAAATCCCCCCAAAATCGGCAGTCCCAGAGCCCTCAAATCCCATAAATCCCAAAAATCGCTCATAAATCCGCAATCCCAGACCCTTCAAATTTCACAAATCCCCAAAATCTGCACTCCCAGACCCCTCAAATCCCATAAATCCCAAAAATCCCCCAAAATCGGCAGTCCCAGAGCCCTCAAATCCCATAAATCCCAAAAATCCCTCAAAATCCGCAATCCCAGACCCCTCAAATCCCAGAAATCCCAAAAATCCCCCCAAAATCTGCACTCCCAGACCCCTCAAATCCCATAAATCCCAGAAATCCCTCAAAATTCGCAATCCCAGACGCTTCAAATGCCCCAAATCCCTCAAAATCTGCACTCCCAGCCCTCAAATCCCAAAAATCCCCTAAAATCCACCAAAATCTGCACTCCCAGCCCTCAAATCCCCTAAAACCCGCATTGCCAGGCCCTTCAAATCCCTCAAATCCCCCAAAATCTGCACTCCCAGACCCCTCAAATCCCATAAATCCCAGAAATCCCTCAAATTCGCAATCCCAGACCCTTCAAATGCCCCAAAATCCCCCAAAATCTGCACTCCCAGACCCCTCAAGTCCCATAAATCCCAAAAATCCCTCAAAATCCGCAATCCCAGACGCTTCAAATTTCACAAATCCCCCGAAATCTGCACTCCCAGCCCTCAAATCCCAAAAATCCCCTAAAATCCACCAAAATCTGCACTCCCAGACCCCTCAAATCCCATAAATCCCAAAAATCCCCCAAAATCGGCACTCCCAGACCCCTCCAATCCCATAAATCCCAAAAATCCCTCAAAATTCGCAATCCCAGACCCTTCAAATGCCCAAATCCCCCCAAATCCACAATCCCCAGATCCTTCAAATTTCACAAATCCCCAAAATCCGCATTCCCAGACCCCTCAAATCCCCCAAATCCCCCCAAATCCCCCAAAATCCCCCAAATCCCCAAAATCCCCCCAAAATCCGCATTCCCAGACCCTTGAAATCCCCCAAATCCCCCAAAATCCCCCAAATCCCCAAAATCCCCCCAAAATCTGCAGTCCCAGACCCTTCAAATCCCCCAAATCCCCCAAAATCCCCCAAATCCCCAAAATCCCCCAAAATCCGCATTCCCAGACCCCTCAAATCCCCCAAATCCCCCAAATCCCCAAAATCCCCCAAAATCCGCATTCCCAGACCCCTCAAATCCCCCAAATCCCCCAAAATCCCCCAAATCCCCAAAATCCCCCCAAAATCCGCATTCCCAGACCCCTCAAATCCCCCAAAATCCGCATTCCCAGACCCCTCAATCCCCAAAAATCCCCCAAATCCCCCAAAATCCGCAATCCCAGACCCTTCAAATCCCCCCAAATCCCCCCAAATCCCCCCAAAAGCTGCACTGCCAGCCCTCAAATCCCCCAAATCCCCCAAATCCCCCAAAATCCCCCAAATCCCCCCAAATCCCCCCCAAATCCGGCCCCCCCCCCCAAAATCAGACCGGGACCCCCCCCCCCCAGGAGCCCCCCGACCCCCCCAAAATCCGGGGACCCCCCCAGACCCCTGAACTCCAGACCCTCTGCACCCCCCAAAAAACCCCCAAAAAACCCCCAAATTTTGGTGGCCCCCCAATAATTTTGGGGTGCAGGATCGGGTCCCCCCCCCCAGGATTTTGGGGTGCAGGGTCGGGGTGATGTCGGGGTGCACCTGGATGATTTTGGGGTGCCCCTGGATGATTTTGGGGTGCCCCTGGATGGTTTCGGGGTGCCCCCCAATAATTTTGGGGTGCCCCTGGATGATTTTGGGGTGCAGGATCGGGTCCCCCCCCCCAGGATTTTGGGGTGCGGGGTCGGGGTGGTTTTGGGGTGCCCCTGGATGATTTTGGGGGTGCCCCCCCCAATAATTTTGGGGTGCCCCCGGATTATTTTGGGGTGCAGGATCGGGGAGGTGGCCATGTCCCCTGCCCAGGATTTTGGGGTGCGGGGTCAGGGTGGTTTTGGGGTGCCCCTGGATGATTTTGGGGTGCAGGATCGGGTCCCCCCCCCAGGATTTTGGGGTGCGGGCTCAGGGTGATGTCGGGGTGCC
>JAJNNQ010000209.1:0-81654 GCA_027886175.1 Phylloscopus collybita | reverse complement strand
AAATGGGAAAAAAACCATCTCCTCCTAAGATTTTCCAAGAACACAGGATTTTAGAATTTCCAGGTTTTTGTAGAGGTTGCTGTTGCTGGAATGATTAAAAGCTGTGAGGGAACTGGGAAGGCAAGGAAAGAAACACCCAATTCCATAAAAAATGGGGAAAAAGCATCTCCTGCCAGGGGCTGCCTGCAGGGCTGGGGTGATGGCCCTGCCCCGCTGTGGGAAGCACTCAGGGCTGCTCTGCAGTGAAATCCCAGCTCCTGTGGCAATCCCGGGGAGGATCTGGGTCACTGATGTCACCCAGTGTCACCCAGTGTCACCCAGTGTCACCCAGTGTCACCCAGTGTCACCCCCAAATGAACAGGGATGGGATCCCAAATGTCCCCACAGCACAGGGGTGTGCACAGGGAGGGGACATCCCCAGTGTCACCCACCCCACCCAGCCCACAGGGGAGGGTCACCCACCCACCCCAGCTCCCACTGGGGACTCGGGGACTGTCACCCACCCAGCCCAGCCCAGCCCCCTTGGGGACCTTGGGGACTGTCACCCACCCACCCCAGACTCTTTGGGGGACCCTGGGGAGTGTCACCCACCCACCCCAAACCCCCTGGGGAGTGTCACCCACTCACCCCAGCCCCCAGGGGAGGGTCACCCACCCATCCCAGCTCCCTGGGGAGTGTCCCTAACCCACCCCAGCCCACCTTGGAGACCTTGGGGACTGTCCACCCACCCACCCCAGACTCTCTGGGGACCCCTGGGGAGTGTCACTCACCCACCCCAAACCCCCTGGGGAGTGTCCCCAACCCCACCCCAGCCCCTCTGAGAACCCAGGAGAGGGTCACCCACCCACCCCAGCTCCCTGGGGAGTGTCCCCAACCCACCCCAGCCCATCTGAGAACCCATGGAAGTGTCACCCACCCACCCCAAACCCCCTGGGGACTGTCACCCACCTACCCCAGCCCCCCTTGGGGACCCTGGGGACTGTCCACCCACCCACCCCAGCCCATCTGAGAACCCATGGAAGTGTCACCCACCCACCCAAACCCCCTGGGCCAGTGCCCCCCACCCACCCCAGCCCCCCGAGGTGTGTCCCCCACCCACCCCAGCCCTCCAGGGGGTGTCACTCACCCACCCCAGCCCCACTTGGGGACACAGAGGAGTGTCCCCCACCCACCCCAAACCCCCTGGGCAGTGCCCCCCACCCACCCCAGCCCCCCGAGGTGTGTCCCCCACCCACCCCCAGCCCTCCAGGGGTGTCACTCACCCACCCCAGCCCCACTTGGGGACACAGAGGAGTGTCCCCCACCCACCCCCCCCGAGGAGTGTCCCCCACCCACCCCAGCCCCCCCGGGGGTGTCACCCACCCACCCCAAACCCCCTGAGGAGTGCCCCCCACCCACCCCAGCCCCCTTTGGGGAGTATCCCCCCCCCACCCCAGCCCCCCCGGGGTGTCACCCACCTTCTGGTACTGGCGGTTGCACACCTCGGCCAGGTGCAGGCCGGTGACCACAGCCCAGCCGCGCCGCCAGGCGCTGCAGCAGCAGCCCGATGACCGTGGCCAGCAGCCAGCACCCACAGCAGCTGGGGGGGGGACACAGGGACACCCCTGGGTGGGTGGGGGGCACACGGGGAGACCCCCCAAACCCCGCCCAGAGCAGCGCTGGCTGCTGCAAAACCCCTGAGCTGTTGGTGTTTGATGAGCCCGGAGCTGGTGTGGATGGACACAAAGCCAGGACCTGAGATCTGAGATGGCCCTCCTCTCTGGGGGGCTCCAGGACCACCCACCTTGAAGCCAGGTGTGCCTGCACCCACCCTGCAGCCCAGGTGTGCCTGCACCCACCTTGAAGCCCAGGGCTGCCTGCACCCACCCTGCAGGCCAGGTGTGCCTGTACTCCACCTTGAAGCCAGGTGTGCCTGCACCCACCTTGAACCAGGTGTGCCTGCACCCACCTTGAAGCCCAGGTGTGTCTGCACCCACCTTGAAGCCAGGGCTGCCTGCACCCACCTTGAAGCCCAGGTGTGCCTGCACTCACCTTGAAGCCCAGGTGTGCCTGCACCCACCCTGCAGCCCAGGTGTGCCTGTACCCACCTTGAAGCCCAGGTGTGCCTGCACCCACCCTGCAGCCCAGGTGTGCCTGTACTCACCTTGAAGCCCAGGTGTGCCTGCACCCACCTTGAAGCCCAGGTGTGCCTGCCCCCACCTTGAAGCCCAGGGCTGCCTGCACCCCACCCTGCAGCCCAGGTGTGCCTGCACCCACCTTGAAGCCAGGTGTGCCTGCACCCACCCTGAAGCCCAGGTGTGCCTGTACTCACCTTGAAGCCCAGGTGTGCCTGCACCCACCTTGAAGCCCAGGTGTGCCTGCATCCACCTTGAACCCAGGTGTTGACAGGGTGTACCCACCTTGAAGCCAGGTGTGTCTGCACCCACCTTGAAGCCCAGGTGTGCCTGCACCCACCTTGAAGCCAGGTGTGCCTGCACCCACCTTGAAGCCAGGTGCGCCTGCACCCACCCTGCAGCCCAGGTGTGCCTGCCACTCACCTTGAAGCCCAGGTGTGACTGCACCCACCTTGAAGCCCAGGTGTGACTGCACCCACCCTGCAGCCCAGGTGTGCCTGCACCCACCTTGAACCCAGGTGTGCCTGCACCCACCCTGCAGCCCAGGTGTGCCTGCACCCACCTTGAAGCCCAGGTGTGCCTGCACTCACCTTGAAGCCAGCCACAGCCCCGGACTGCAGGTCGGGACTCGATGTTGCCGGGGTCCAGGTAAGCGATGCTCATCAGGAACCCCGGGCCCGTGAACGCCCAGAGCTTGCGGAAGCTGAAGCAGGAATGCTGCAGGGGGGACAGGGATGGGGGATTTGGGGTCAATCCCTCACTGACACCATGGCAGGGGGCTCAGGCTGAGCCTGAACCCCTGAGGTGAAACTCGGTGGGGCTGTAAAACTGAAATGTTCCTCATCTCAGCCTGGAAACGCTGCCTGGTCCTGGGGGCCACCCCTGAGGGGTCTGGGGGCCACCCCTGAGGGGTCTGGGGGGCTCTGGGACAGCCAAGGTCGGGCTGAGGGGAGCCCAGGGGGGAGCAGGAGCCTGAGACCTGGGGGGCTTTAGCCAAGGGAGGGTCACCCACCCACCCCAGCCCACCTTGGGGACACAGAGGAGTGTCACCCACCCACCCCAGCCCCACCTTGGGAGTGTCACCCACCCACCCCAGCCCCCCTTGGAGTGTCACCCACCCACCCCAAGGCCGTGTCACGAGGCCAGCCAGAGCTCCTGCCCCCTGATAAGGCAACAAAGAGCCCCAGCTCCCTCCCTGAGGGCCTCCCCCCTGCTCTTTGACTGCTCCAAATCCCAGGGGATCAATCATTAACGCTGCCCTCCCCTCCCCCAGACCACGGCAGACCCCCTCCCCTCTGCCCCGAGCCCCCCTCCCTTGACCACTTCCCTCCCCAATTCCCTGCCCAGCCCGGGGAAGGGGAAGCGCTGCCCTGCCCCTGGGGGTGACTCAGGGGGCTGCCTGAGGTGGATTTTCCCCGCAGGGTTTGCAGGGTTTTCCCCTCTCTCACCCTCTCATCCCTCGGGGATGGGGATCTTGCTGTCGAAGTAGGTGCTGAAGGGCTCCCCGTCCTCGGCCTCGGGGGGCTGCAGGGGGCTCCTGCTTGCTGGAGACGGTGCTGAGCACCCCCCCAAGAGCCCCGGGCTCCCCAGAGACGTTCTCTGCAGGGGGAGAGGGGACAGGAGTGAGGGGACAGGGCAGGAGAGCCTGGCAGGGGTGGGTGAGGCTAATTAAGGGATGGAGAGGTAATGAAATCAAGATATCCCGCGGTGCTGCAGCCCCCACGGAGCCCCAGGCTGCTTCCCAGAATCTGCTCTCCCACCCAGTTCCAGGCTAGGGAGGGGGGTTATTTATTATTAATAAATTAATAAATTAATGAATAAGTTTAATTAATAAATTTTATCATCAGTCATAAAATTATTATAAATAAAAATTTAGATTAATTACAACATAAAATATATTATGTCACATTACATAATGACATATTATTCTATAGAATAGAAATGAGATGCTATATAATAATTTGTAATATACAATTACATTATATAACAATATATTACATGATTATATATAATATATAATATTATGCATAATATATATTATATAATATGTATCACATATAATATTATACATATATTTATTTACGTATTATATCAAATTTTGTATTATATTATATATTGTATTATATTATATATTGTACGATATTATATATTGTACTATATTACATTCCATATATTATATTATATATAAAAAATACTATATATTCATTTATTAATTATTTAACATATTTAAATAAATACATGAATTAACGTATTTATTAATTGATTTAAGAAAAACCCCATCCTGGGGCTGCACCATTATCCCAGACCGTCTGGATGGATCCCAGGGAAATCCAACACCTGGGAGCTCCCAATCCCACACAACCCCAGCCCTCGACCCCACATCCTCTGAACCCCACAGGATCCCATACTCGATCCCAATCCCACACAACCCCACACAATCCCACACTCTCTCTGAATCCCCACAGGATCCCATATTCACTCCCAATCCCACACACCCCATACTTGATCCCATACTCTCTCCCAATCCACACAATCCCACACAAACCCCACCCTCTCCCCCGACCCCACACTCACTCGGGCTCTCCCCAGGCACCATCTCCATCCCTCCCCGGGAGCAGCTGGGTCACTCTGAGCTCCGGGACAGGGCAGCTCCTTCCCCACCGCCCCCATTGCATCATCACCCCGGCTCCTCCTCCTCCTCCTCCTCCTCCTCCTCCCAGAGCCCGGCCAGGGCCCCGCTCCCAGAGAGGCTTCTCCCAACCCCACACAACCCCACAGGATCCCCCACGATCCCATACTCGATCCCAACCCCACACGACCCCATACTCCATCCCATACTCTCTCCCAGTCCCCACACAATCCCATGCTCTCTCCCAATCCCAGAAAACCCCACACAATCCATAGTCAATCCCACACTCTCTCCCAGTCCCATACAACCCCATACTCAATCCCATGCTCTCTCCCAATCCCACACAACCCCACACAACCCCAACAGGATCCCACACGATCCCATACTCGATCCCAACCCCCACACGATCCCATAGTCAATCCCACACTCTCTCCCAGTTCCACCCAATCCCATGCTCTCTCCCAATCCCAGAAAACCCCACACAATCCCATAGTCAATCCCACACTCTCTCCAGTCCCATACAACCCCATACTGAATCCCATACTCTCTTCAGGTCTTCACACAATCCCATGCTCTCTCCCAATCCCACACAACCCCACACAATCCCACATGATCCATACTCGATCCCACCCCACACTCTTTCCCAGTCCCCACACAATCCCATGCTCTCTCCCAATCCTACAAAACTCCATGCTCTCCCAATCCCACACAACCCCACACAACCCCACACGATCCCATACTCCCAATCCCACACTCTCTCCCAGTCCCACACAGCCCCATACCCAACCCCAGGCCCCACACAGGTGAGCAGGGCTCTCTCCAGGTGGTGCAGAGCTCCCCGCTCAGGAGATCCCTGCCCTGCCCTGCCCGGCCCGGGCTGGTCGGGCTGGTTCAGCCGGGCTGAGTGACCCCGGGGTGCTGCCAACCTCAGCCCGGCACCCTGGGGGGCATCTCTGGGATCCTGGGGCAGCCCCAGATTCCATTGGGATCCAGCCAGGAGGGTCTGGGATCCAGCCAGGGGGGTCTGGGATCCAGCCAGGGGGGTCTGGGATCCACCCAGAAGGGTTTGGGATCCAGCCAGGGGGGTCTGGGATCCACCCAGAAGGGTTTGGGATCCAGCCAGGGGGGGTCTGGGATCCAGCCAGGGGGGTCTGGGATCCAGCCAGGAGGGTCTGGGATCCACCCAGAAGGGTTGGGATCCAGCCAGGAGGGTCTGGGATCCTGGTGCAGCCCCAGATTCCATTGGGATCCAGCCAGGGGGGTCTGGATCCAGCCAGGGGGGTCTGGGATCCTGGGTGCAGCCCTAGATTCCATTGGGATCCACCCAGGGGGGTCTGGGGTCCAGCCAGGGGGGATCCTAGTGATCCTGGGATCCTGGTGCAGCCCCAGATTTCCCTGGGATCCATCCAGGAGGGTCTGGGATCCTGGTGCAGCCCCAGATTCCATTGGGATCCATCCAGGAGGGTTTGGGATCCAGCCAGGAGGGTTTGGGATCCATCCAGGAGGGTTTGGGATCCAGCCAGGAGGGATCCTGGTGATCCTGGGGCAGCCCCGGATTTCCCCGGGATCCGCCTCCTCCAGCCCCAGGACCCTGCTGCTGCCATCACCCCACAGCAGCCCCCAGGGTGGGGGTCTTCCTTAAATCAATCAATAATCACCCCAGATCATCCCCAGAGCAGCAGGGGATGGAGGAGAGGGAGGAGGAGGAGGAGGAGGAGGAGGAGGAGGAGGAGGAGGAGGGGGAGGAAGGCAGCCCGCCCCATGCCCCCCCAGCCCCCACCCAGCCTCACCGTAGGACGCTTTCCGCTCCATGTCCGACTTCCCCATGGTGCTGGAGCCCTGCCCCTGCTCTGGGAGCTGCTTCACATGGGACACATCGGCTGTGGGAAAAGGGAAAATGCCATTAGGGTGGAAAAAATCCTGTCAGGATGGGAAAATCCCGTCCAGGATGGAAAAAATCCCATCCAGGATGGAAAAAATCCCATAAGGATGGAAAAATCTGATTAGGATAGAAAAAATCCCATCCAGGATGGAAAAAATCATACTAGGATGGAAAAAAAATCCCATTAGGATAGCAAAAATCCCATCAGGATGGCAAAAATCCCATCCAGGATGGCAAAAAATCCCATAAGGATGGCAAAAATCCCATCCAGGATGGCAAAAATTCTGTCCAGGATGGCAAAAATCCCATTAGGATGGAAAAAATCCCATCCAGGATGGAAAAAATCATATTAGGATGGAAAAAATCCCGTCCAGGATGGAAAAAAATCCCATAAGGATGGCAAAATCCCATCCAGGATGGCAAAAAAATCCCGTCAGGATGGAAAAAATCTCACCCAGGATGGCAAAAAATCCCGTCCAGGATGGAAAAATCCGTCCAGGATGGGAAATCAGAGCAGGGGGGTAGAGACAGGTTGGCTCCTCGGGCTTTTCTCAGCTCTGAGCAGCCTCACAGCGATGGACTCAGAGAGTCCTGAGCTCTTTTCCAGCTCTGAGGGCCTCAGCAGGGACGGGAGAGGGAATTTGGGCCCGGGACCTGCTGGGAAAAGCTCCCCGGGGGAGGCCCGAGGGGCACCGGCCCGGCAGGAGCGGATTGCGAAATTCCGGCCCGGGGAATTCCCCCGGTGTGGAAACCACAACTCATCCTCCCCTTCCCGGCACCGGGAGCACTCCCAAATCCCCACAAAATCCCCTCCGGCACCCCCCAGGCCCCTCACAGCCCCCCAGGCAGGGGGAAGTTGGGGTTTAAGGGCAGCTTTAACTCCCAAATTGGGGTTTAAGAGCAGTTTTAACTCCCAAATGGGGTTTAAGAGCAGCTTTAACTCCCAAATTGGGGTTTAAGGGCAGCTTTAACTCCCAAGTTGGGGTTTAAGGGCAGCTTTAACTCCCAAGTTGGGGTTTAAAACTCTTTAACTCCCAAATTGGGGTTTAAGGGTAACTTTAACTCCCAAATTGGGGTTTAAGAGCAGCTTTAACTCCCAAGTTGGGTTTTTAAGGGCAGTTTTAACTCCCAAATTGGGGTTTAAGGTAACTTTAACTCCCAAATTGGGTTTTTAAGGGCAACTTTAACTCCCAAATTGGGGTTTAAGGGCAGCTTTAACTCCCAAATTGGGGTTTAAGATCAGCTTTAACTCCCAACTTGGGGTTTAAGGGCAGCTTTAACTCCCTAAATTGGGGTTAAGGGCAGCTTTAACTCCCAAGTTGGGGTTTAAACTCTTTAACTCCCAAATTGGGGTTTAAGAGCAGCTTTAACTCCCAAATTGGGTTTTTAAGGGCAGCTTTAACTCCCAAGTTGGGTTTTTAAGGGCAGCTTTAACTCCCAAATTGGGTTTTTAAGGGCAGCTTTAACTCCCAAGTTGGGTTTAGGGCAGCTTTAAGTCCCAAATTGGGTTTTTAAGAGCAGCTTTAACTCCCAAGTTGGGGTTTAAGAGCAGCTTTAACTCCCAAGTTGGGGTTTAAGGGCAGCTTTAACTCCCAAATTGGGTTTTTAAGGGCAGCTTTAACTCCCAAATTGGGTTTTTAAGGGCAGCTTTAACTCCCAAATTGGGGTTTAAGAGCAGCTTTAACTCCCAAATTGGGGTTTAAGGGCAGCTTTAACTCCCAAATTGGGGTTTAAGGGCAGCTTTAACTCCCAAATTGGGGTTTAAGAGCAGCTTTAACTCCCAAGTTGGGGTTTAAGAGCAGCTTTAACTCCCAAATTGGGGTTTAAGGGCAGCTTTAACTCCCAAATTGGGTTTTTAAGGGCAGCTTTAACTCCCAATTGGGTTTTTAAGGGCAGCTTTAACTCCAAATTGGGGTTTAAGAGCAGCTTTAACTCCCAAATTGGGTTTTTAAGGGCAGCTTTAACTCCCAAGTTGGGGTTTAAGAGCAGCTTTAACTCCCCAAATTGGGGTTTAAGAGCAGCTTTAACTCCCAAATTGGGGTTTAAGGGCAGCTTTAACTCCCAAATTGGGGTTTAAGATCAGCTTTAACTCCCAAGTTGGGGTTTAAGGGCAGCTTTAACTCCCAAATTGGGTTTTTAAGAGCAGCTTTAACTCCCAAGTTGGGTTTTTAAGGGCAGCTTTAACTCCCAAGTTGGGGTTTAAGGGCAGCTTTAACTCCCAAATTGGGGTTTAAACTCTTTAACTCCCAAATTGGGTTTTTAAGAGTAACTTTAACTCCCAAATTGGGTTTTTAAGAGCAGCTTTAACTCCCAAGTTGGGGTTTAAGGGCAGCTTTAACTCCCAAATTGGGGTTAAGAGCAGCTTTAACTGCCAAATTGGGTTTTTAAGGGCAGCTTTAAGTCCCAAGTTGGGGTTTAAACTCTTTAACTCCCTCATCATCACAGCCTGGGTTTAATTCAACCCGGATCTGGAACGGGGCCGGGGAGAAGCAGGAATCCTCTGAGCTCCAGAAGCTCAACCCCACCCCAAAGACAAGCCAGCGTCCTTCAGGGAGGGTTTCTGGCCTGGAAAGCTCCTGATCCTCTGTCAAATCCCATCAGATCTCTCCACAAAACCAAAGGGAATCTGGCTCAGCGAGGATGCGAAAGGAAATCCTCAGGATTCAGGTAGAGTGAACCCCAGCCCTGACCCTCAGGTCGTTCTCCTTCTTTTCTGAGCGCCAAAACTCAACAGCTTCCATCAAAAAAACCCCAAAAAACAACCCCCAAACCACTGAAGTTTAGCAAAAAGTCAAAAAACAACCCCCCAAAGCACTAAAGTTTAGCAAAAACCTAAAAAACAACCCCCAAAAGCACTAAAGTTTAGCAAAAAGTCAAAAAACAACCCCAAAACCACTAAAGTTAGCAAAAAGTCAAAAAACAACCCCCAAAACCACTAAAGTTTAGCAAAAAGTCAAAAAACAACCCCAAAACCACTGAAGTTTAGCAAAAACCTAAAAAACAACCCCCAAAAGCACTAAAGTTTAGCAAAAAGTCAAAAAACCACCCCCAAAACCACTAAAGTTTAGCAAAAAGTCAAAAACAACCCCCCAAAACCACTAAAGTTTAGCAAAAACCTAAAAAACAACCCCCAAAAGCACTAAAGTTTAGCAAAAAGTCAAAAAACAACCCCCAAAGCACTAAAGTTTAGCAAAAAACCCAAAAAACAACCCCCAAAACCACTGAAGTTTAGCAAAAAGTCAAAAAACCACCCCCAAAACCACTAAAGTTTAGCAAAAAGTCAAAAAACAACCCCAAACCCACTAAAGTTTAGCAAAAAGTCACAAAACAACCCCAAAACCACTAAAGTTTAGCAAAAAGCCAAAAAACAACCCCAAAACACTAAAGTTTAGCAAAAACCTAAAAAACAACCCCCAAAAGCACTAAAGTTTAGCAAAAACCCAAAAAACAACCCCAAAACCACTAAAGTTTAGCAAAAAAAGCCAGCTTTGCTCCAGGAAGGCCTTACCCTGCAGGATGGGGCCGGGAGGGAAGAGCTTGGGGGAGAAGGTTCCTTGTGCAGCCCCCTCAGTATCTGAGCCCAGCCTGGGTGGGGGCAGCACAGGGCCCCCCTTATCTGCCCCAGCAGCTGCTGGGCTGGGGGGCTGCACCCACCCACAGCCAGCCCAGGAAATGTCTCTGGAACTCATTCACCCAGAGGAGACTCTGGAGCACACAGCACGTGGGCAGCCTTCTCCAGGAGGGATTCTCCCGAAAAAAAAATCCAACCTGAACCTCCCCTGGAAGCCTTTTTGTCTCATCCTGTCACCTGGGAGCAGAGCCTGACCCTCACCTGGCTGTTCCCCCGTCCTGTCAGGGAGTTGTGGAGACCAAGGAGGTCCCTCCTGAGCCCCCTCAGCCTCTCCCAGCTCCAGCTCAGTTCCATCTCCAGCTCCATCTCCAGCTCCAGCCCCCACTCCCACCCAGCACTGAGCTCTTTGCCCTCACAGGGACAGACCCCAGCCTCTGAAAACCCCAAATGCACGGAATTTGGGATGGAGGAACTCACACCCTTCAGCCTCTCCCAGCTCCATCCCCATCCCCAGCTCCATTCCCACCCCCAGCCCCTCCCTGCCCTGCCCTGGGGACCCAAAAATGCCCCCAAAAGGCTCCAGGCCGGGCCCTCAGCCCCGCTGGGCACTGCACAGCCCCTCACTGGGGCTGACGCCCCGCGGCCTCCTTGCCCACCTGAGCTCAGGTGTGACCTCAGCAGGCTCAAACCCCCCACCCCTGTGCCCCCAGGGCTGAGCCTGGCACCCCAGCAGCCAGGGCGATATTCCCTGGAGTCCAAGCAGGGCAGAACATCACGAGGTCGCTGCCCCACGAGGCTCCAACAAAAGGAACAAAGGGGTTCTTGTTCCGCCCCTCCCCTGCCCTCCCCTCCACAGCCGCTGCGCTTCCAACAGCCCCGGGCTCATCCTGCTCCTGGAGCACACAGGGAGCAGCCGGCCCCGTGCTGGGGAGCCTTTCCTGCCATTCAGGCCCTGCCTTTGATGTGGGGCTCGGGGCTGGGCCGGTTCCTGTGGGGCTCAGGGGCTCCTGGCCGGTTCCTCTGGGGTGGTTTTGGGGCTTTGCTCCAGGCACAGCCAGCCTGCAGCCTGGTGGCACTGCCAGCTCCTCCAGGTGTGGGGACACTGGGGGCCCTTCAGCTGCTCAGTGACCTCCACAGCCCCTCCAGGTGTGACCCTGGGGACCCTTTACCTGCTCACAGCCCCTCCAGGTGTGACCCTGGGGACCCTTTACCTGCTCACAGCCCTTCCAGGTGTGACCCTGGGGACCCTTTACCTGCTCACAGCCCTTCCAGGTGTGACCCTGGGGACCCTTTACCTGCTCACAGCCCTTCCAGGTCTGACCCTGGGGACCCTTTACCTGCTCACAGCCCTTCCAGGTCTGACCCTGGGAGCCCTTTACCTGCTCACAGCCCCTCCAGGTGTGACCGTGGGGGCGCTTTACCTGCTCACAGCCCTCCAGGTGTGACCCTGGGAGCCCTTTACCTGCTCACAGCCCTTCCAGGTGTGACCCTGGGAGCCTTTACACTGCTCACAGCCCTTCCAGGTGTGACCCTGGGGACCCTTTACCTGCTCACAGCCCTTCCAGGTGTGACCCTGGGGACCCTTTACCTGCTCACAGCCCCTCCAGGTGTGACCGTGGGGGCGCTTTACCTGCTCACAGCCCCTCCAGGTGTGACCCTGGGGACCTTTACCTGCTCACAGCCCCCTCCAGGTGTGACCCTGGGAGCCCTTTACCTGCTCACAGCCCTTCCAGGTGTGACCCTGGGGACCCTTTACTTGCTCGCTGACCCTCACAGCCCTTGCAGGTGTAACCTTGTGGGATCTCTCCCTGTGGGATCCATCCTGAGGGATCCATTCCTGCAGGGATCCATCCCTGAGTGATTTCTCCCTGTGGGATCCATCCCTGAGGGATTCTTCCCTGCAGGCTCCAGCCCTGTGGGGTCTCTCCCTGTGGGATCCACTCCTGTGGGTGCATCCCTATGGGATTTCTCCCTGTGGGGTCGATCCCTGAGGGATTTCTCCCTGTGGGATCCATTCCTGAGGGATTCTTCCCTACAGGCTCCATCCCTGTGGGATCCATCCCTGAGGGATCCATTCCTGCAGGATCCATCCCTCTGTGATTTTTTCCCTGAGTGATTTCTCCCTGCAGGATCCCTCCCTCCCTGCTCTGCCCCCCGATGAAGATGACGAAGGCAGGGCTGACCTGGGCTCCACTCCTGCCACCCCAGCCCCCCTGCCCACCCCGAGCAGGTCGGGGACCAGCTCTGCCCCCTCCCACGCTCCGGAGCTGCCCTGGGATCATCCAGCAGGGCCTGCCCTGCTCAGCCAGGTGTGCTCTCCCAGACAGGTGGAGGCTGACCTGCTTATTCCCACACCCCGAAACAACCCAAAACAACACCTGGCGGGGAGGAGGAGCGGGGAGGAGCAGCGGCTCTCCTCCCCCAGACAGACTCAGGAGCCGGCCCCGCTTTCCAGCCTGGGATGGGGCAGCTGAGGCACGCCCGAGGCTCGGGAGAAGCACCACGAACCGAACCGGGTCCGAGCCACGAAACCAGGGCGCCGTTTATCGCAGCGCTGCCTCCCCTCCGGAGCTCCCGGGAGCTCCCTGCCACTCCCTCTCCTCTCCTCCCGGGAGCTCCCTGCCTCTCCTCTCCTCTCCTCCCGGGAGCTCCCTGCCTCTCCTCTCCTCTCCTCCGGAGCTCCCAGGAGCTCCCTGACTCTCCTCTCCTCTCCTCCGGAGCTCCAGGAGCTCCCTGCCTCTCTTCTCCCTCTCCTCTTCCTCTCTTCTCCCTCTCCTCTCCTCTCCCTTCCCTCTCCTCTCCTCTCCCTTCCCTCTCCTCTCCTCTCCCTTCCCTCTCCTCTCCTCTCCCTCTCCTCTCCCTCCCCTCTCCCTCTCCTCTCCCTCCCCTCTCCCTCTCCTCTCCCTTCCCTCTCCTCTCCTCTCCTCTCCTCTCCTCTCCTCTCTCTCCTCTCCTCTCCTCTCCTCTCCTCTCCCTCTCCTCCCCTCCGGAGCTCCTCCGGTCCCAGGGCCGCCCGGGAGGGCCCGGACCCCGCTGGCAGCAGCGGCCCGTGGACCTTGGCCGGCCCCGGAGCGCTGCCAGGTCACGGCCACATGGCCCCCGCCGGGGATTCATCCTTCCCTCGGCACCGGGGAGGGAAAAAGCGGAGCTGAGAGAGCTCAGCCCGGGCAGGAGGAGCTCCCCGGGGCTGGGCACAGCGCGCTCCTGTCGGGGGGGGTGTGGAGACCACCGGGGAGATCCCTGCTGAGCCCCCTCTGCTCCCTCAGCCTCCCCCAGATCCATTCCCAGCTCCAGCCTGAGCTCCATTCCCAACTCCATTCCTTCCCTATCCTGCTCTGGGGACCCCAAAAAGTGACCCCAGGATCGGGCCGGACCCTCAGCCTCTCCCAGCTCCAGCCCCAGCTCCATTCCTTCCCTATCCTGCTCTGGGGACCCCAAAAGTGACCCCAGGCTTTGGGCCGAGCCCTCAGCCGTGCCAGCTCCATTCCCAGCTCCAGCCTGAGCTCCATTCCCAGCTCCATCTCCCCCCTGTCCTGCTCTGGGGACCCCAAAAAGTGACCCCAGGATCAGGGCCGGACCCTCAGCCTCTCCCAGCTCCATCCCCAGCTCCATTCATGCTCCAGCTCTTCCCTGTCCTGGGGACCCCCAAAAGTGACCCCGAGGATTCAGGCCGGGCCCTCAGTCTCTCCCAGCTCCATTCCCTCCCTGTCCTGCCATGGGGACCCCAAAAGTGACCCCAGGATCGGGGCCGGCCCCTCAGCCCAGCGGGCCGGGCTGCTCCGGGCACCCCCCGCGGCTGCGGGACCCCCCCAAAGGCCGGAGGGTCCCCTCGGTGCCCCCCCGGGACCCCCCAAAGGCCGGAGGGTCCCCTCGGAGCCCCCCCCCGGGACCCCCAAAGGCCGGAGGGTCCCCCTCGGTGCCACCCCCGGGACCCCCCAAAGGCCGGAGGGTCCCCTCGGAGCCCCCCCCCGGGACCCCCAAAGGCCGGAGGGTCCCCTCGGTGCCCCCCCCCGGGACCCCCAAAGGCCGGAGGGTCCCCTCGGTGCCCCCCCCCGGGACCCCCCAAATGCCGGAGGGTCCCCCTCGGTGCCACCCCCGGGACCCCCCAAAGGCCGGAGGGTCCCCTCGGAGCCCCCCCCGGGACCCCCCAAAGGCCGGAGGGTCCCCTCGGAGCCGCCCCCGGGACCCCCCAAAGGCCGGAGGGTCCCCTCGGTGCCCCCCCCCCCCCCTTGGGGACACCCCCAAGGTCACCGCGGGCCCCCCAGGCCCGGCCGGGGGCAGGCGGGACCCCCACGGGAGGGGAGCGGGCAGCGGCCCCAGGGCCCCCCCGGGGGTCCCGCAGCGCATCCCGGGCCCGGAGCCCCCCCGAGAAACCCCCGGGCCGGGCAGGGCCGGGCCGGGCCGGGCTTCCCCCGCGGCACGGCCGGGATCGCCCCTCGAGGATCCCCCCGCACACACACGGACAGACAGACGGACGGACCACACGGACACACAGCCAGGGATCGCTCACCGGGCCCGGCCGCCCCCGGCCCCGCCGCCGCCGCCCGCCTCATGCCGGGCCCGGAGCCGCCTCCCGCCGCGTCACGGGGCGGGCCCGGGAGGGGACGGGAGGGGAGCCCGGCCCGGGGCTGCCGGCCCGGGTGTGCGGCCTGGGGCCGGGGATGGAGCCCCAGAGGGGCCGGGGGTGCGGGAGCGGCGGGGCCCGGGAGGGGACGGGAGGGGAGCCCGGCCCGGCTGTGCGGCCCGGAGCGGGGATGGAGCCCCAGCGGGGGCCGGGGCTGCGGGAGCGGCGGGGCCCGGGAGGGCAGGCGGGGCCTCGGGTCCCGGTTTGAGGCCTCGGGTCCAAGTGCCTCAGGTCCCAGTTCGGAGTCCTGGTCCCAATTTGGGGTCCCAGGTCCCAATTTGGGGTCCCTGGTCCCAGTTTGTGGCCCTGTGGGTCCCAAGTTTGGGGTCCCTGGTCCACATTTGGGGCCTCAGGTCCCAATTTGGGGTCCCAGGTCCCAGTTTGGGATCCCAGGTCCCAGTTTGGGGTCTCAGTTCCCAGTTTGTGGCCACAGGTCCTGGTTTGGGGTCCCAGGTCCCAGTTTGGGGTCCCAGTTTGTGGTAAGTTCTCCCCAATTTCCTGCTCCTCCCGCAGGTGCCACGCGGTGCTGGTTTGGTTTGTCGCTGGGTTTTGGGGTTTTTTTGTTGGTTTTTTTTTCCCCAAACGCTGCTCCCTCACAGAATTCTGCTCCCTCCCTGAATTCTCCTCCTCTGTGCATTCCCTCGGGATCAATTTTTCCACCCAGCCCCTTTCCTGAGGGCCGGACCGAGGGGTTTAACTGGGAAAGGAGCAGCCTGGTGCTGCTGAACGAACAAAAACGAGAAGAAATGAGGAAAAAAAATGAGGGAAAATCCAGGATTTCCTCCAGCCCTGACCCCACAGCGCGGTGAGAACAGGAATAACTCAATGGGAATGGGAATAACCCACCTGGAACCAGGTGTGACCGACCCCTGCAGCAGGGGGCGACCTCACTTCACACCTGGAACCAGGTGTGCCCGACTCCAGGGGCAGCTTGGGGCTGGGGGTGACCTCGCTGCTCACCTGGAACCAGGTGTGACCAACTCCTGGAGCTGGGGGGCGACCTCATCCCTCACCTGGAACCAGGTGTGACAGACCCCCGGAGCTGGGGGTGACCTCGCTCCTCACCTGGAACCAGGTGTGCCCGACCCCCGGAGCTGGGGAAAGCGCCCGGAATCCCGGAATACCGGCCGGTTCGGGCCGGGGCCGCTCCGGTACTCACCCAGCTCGCAGCCCGGTTGGGCGGGCATGGCTCCCGCGGCAGCCTCGGCATCCCGGGGCAGCGCCGCGCCCTCCGCTATTTAAGGGCTGATCCCCTCCGCCCAGAGCAGAGGTCCCCGAGGCGCCTCAAAGGCTTCGGCATCTCCCCTTAATCGTTCATTAATTATCTGGTCATTAAAGCCCCGCTTTGATGCGGCCGGGGCTGGCGGCTGCCGGACTCTGCTCGGGCAGCCCCGGTACGTGCGGCGGGGATCGTGCCGGGGCATCGATCCGGCCTTATCGGCGGGGTTATCCCCCTCGAGCCGGCCTTATCGGCGGGGTTATCCCCCTCGAGCCGGCCTTATCGGCGGCGATAACCCCCTCCCCAGCCCGGGCTGCACCTGGGCACAGGTGAGCAGGGCACCGGGGCTGCGTGAGCGGCGCCACGTCCCGGGGAGAGCGCGGCTGGCAGGGAGGGAGAAGCGTTCCCGAGGGGGTGCCCAGGGCACGGGGAGAGAGAACCGGGGCACCGGGAATTCCTGGGTATTCCTGAGCCGGGGCACCGGGAATTCCTGGGTGTTCCTGAGCCAGGACACCGGGGCACCGGAAATTCCTGGGTGTTCCCGAGCCGGGGCACCGGGAATTCCTGGGTGCTCCCGAACCGGGGCACCGGGGCTGCGGGAATTCCTGGGTGTTCCTGAGCCGGGGCACCGGGAATTCCTGGGTGTTCCCGAGCCGGGACACCGGGACACCGGGAATTCCTGCGGGGCCGCGCGGGTGTTCCCGGGCAGAGCTCAGGGCGGCGGCCGCGGGGGTTTCGTTTCCCGAAAATCCTCGGGCAGTGTTTGTTCCGGCAGCTGGAGAGGAGGAGAACAAACAGCGCCCGGATGGGGCCTCGGGGCTGCGGCCGCCCGGGGGAGGGACAGAGGGACAGACAGAGGGACAGACAGACAGAGGGACAGGCGGACAGAGGGACAGGCGGGCAGAGGGACAGAAGGAGGGACAGACAGAGGGACAGGCGGAGGGTCCTGCCCGCTCCCCAGGCGGAGCCGGAGGCACCGGGATGGGGCTCGGGGGGTCCCGGGGCTCCCGCAAGCCCGGGGAGAGCGCGGGGGCAGCGGCAGCTCCTGCACGGGCCCTCCCCCCCGCCAAGGGCTGCGAAAGGGTTTGAACGGCGGGGAGGCGGCAGGAGGGGCCCGGCGGAACCGCCGCCACCGGGCCGGGCAGCGCGGACCGAACCGGGCCGAACCCGGGGCCGGGCAGCGCGGACTGAACCGGGCCGAACCCGGGGCCGGGCAGCGCGGACCGAACCGGGCCGAACCCGGGGCCGGGAAGCACGGACTGAACCGGGCCGAACCCGGGGCCGGGCAGCGCGGACTGAGCTGGGCCGAACCCGGGGTCGGGCAGCACGGACTGAGCCGGGCCGAACCTGGGGTCGGGCAGCACAGACTGAGCCGGGCCTCCCGGGCCGAACCCTGGACCGGGCCCTCCCCAGCCCAACCGGGCCCGGTCCCGCCAGGAGGAACGGAAAGGAGGGAGCTCGGGCCGGACCCGGAGCCCTCCAGCACACGGGCACTTCCGGCGCGGCAGCAAATCAGCGCTCGGAACCCCACGTGATCGCCGCCCTGTGACCCGTCAAGATGGCGCTGTCCAGGGCTGCGGCCCGGGGGGGGCTCTGGCGCCTCGGCCCCGCCGCCCTGAGCCCCCCCCGGGAGCGGCCGCAGCCGCAGCTCCTTCTGGCCGTGTCCAGGTGAGCGGGGACCCCCGCGGGGCAGCCATGGCTCCCTCAGGGGGACCCACTCCCCACGCAGCCCCGATGCCTCCCGGTACCGACGGCAGCCCCCGCTAAATACGGGCCGCGCCCCTCCCGAGCACCGAGCGCAGTCGCGATCCCCCGCCAGATACCCTCCCCTTTACTGCCCTCGTCCTCTCCGGTTACCCCCCGGTCCTGGCCGTGTCCCCCCGAGCCCTTGGGTGCCCCCCCGTTATCGCAGAACTCCATTACCCCGGGTGCCGTTTCCCGTCCCGGTACCGTTCCCGGTACCGTTTCTCTGTCCCTGTCCCGTTGCCGGTGCCGTTCCTCCGCCCCGGTGCCATTCCCGGTACCGTTCCCCTGTCCCGGTGCCATTTCCCTGTCCCCGGTGCCGTTCCCGGTGCCGCCCCTTCCCCCCCTCCCCCCGCAGTGCCCCACACGCGAATCCCAAAATCCGCCGCGACCCCTCAACCCCCCTCCCCCTCCCGCCCCCCCGCCGCCCCTCCCCGGTGTCCCCGGTGTCCCCGGTGTCCCCGGTGCCCGGAGCTGACCCGGTGCCCGCGGGGGGGCGCGGGGCAGGTTCCCGGTGTGCCCGTTCTCCTCCCGGGCCCTGCTGGCCGCCGCCCGCCGCCTCAGCGCCCGCTACGAGCGGTACCTGGAGCGGAGCTTCCCCCGGTTCTACCTCCTGCACAGCGCCCTGCGCGCCGGTCAGCACCGGGGGGGCACCGGGGGGGGAACCGGGGGGGGAACCGGGGGGGCACCGGGAGGGGAACGGGGGGGTCCCGAATGGGGGGGCCCAGCAGGTGGCGCTTGGGAGGAGGGGACATTTTGGGATGGGGATAATTTGGGGTTTGGGGACATCTTGGGGTTTTGGGACATTTTGGGTTTAGGGGACAGTTTGGGGTTTGGGGGGCATTTTGGGATTTGGGGCATTTTGGGACAGGGAAGGTTTGGGGGCATTTTGGGGTGGGGACAATTTGGGGTTTGGAGACATTTTAGGACAGGGGCATTTTGGGGTTTGGGGACAGTTTGGGGTTGGGGCATCTTGGGACAGGGAAGTTTTGGACTGGGGGTGTTTTAGGGACGGGAACATTTTGGGGTTTGGGGGCATTTTAGGACAGGGGCATTTGGGGGTTTTGGGGACAGTTTGGGGTTGGGGCGTTTTGGGACAGGGAGGTTTTGGGGTTTGGGGGCATTTTGGGGTTTGGGGACATTTTAGGACTGGGGGCATTTTGGGGTTTGGGGACAATTTGGGGTTGGGGCATTTTGGGACAGGGAAGTTTTGGAGTGGGGGTGTTTTAGGGACGGAGACAGTTGGGGTTTGGGGACATTTTGGGGTCAGTTTGGGGTTTGGGGACATTTTGGGGTTTGGGGACATTTTGGGGTTTGGGGACATTTTGGGGTTTGGGGACCTTTCGGGCTGGGGGCGGTGTCTGCAGCCGCTGTCCCCTGGCGGGGCTGCGGGCCGGCCCCACCTGAGCCAGGTGTGTGTGGGCGTGGCCCCGCCCCGCAGGTATCCGGGCGCTGCTGCAGGAGGCGCGGGAGATCCGCAGGATCCGCGCCCAGATGGCCCGGCAGCACCTGAGCGCCCAGCAGCTGCCCTACCGCGAGATGGAGCGGCTGCGCCAGGTGTGCCCCAGGTGTGCCCCCCCAGGTGTGCCCCCCAGGTGTGCCCCAGGTGTGCCCCAGGTGTGTCCCCCAGGTGTGCCCCAGGTGTCCCAGGTGTGCCCCCCAGGTGTGCCCCCCAGGTGTGCCCCCCCAGGTGTGCCCCAGGTGTGCTCTGGGTGTACCCCAGGTGTGCCCCCCCAGGTGTCCCAGGTGTGCTCTGGGTGTGCCCCCCCAGGTGTCCCAGGTGTGCCCCCCCAGGTGTGCCCCCCCAGGTGTGCCCCCCCAGGTGTCCCAGGTGTCCCAGGTGTGCTCTGGGTGCCCTCCAGGTGTGACCCCCAGGTGTGCCCCAGATGTGCCCCCCAGGTGTCCCAGGTGTGCTCCGGGTGTGCCCCAGGTGTGCCCCCCAGGTGTGCCCCAGGTGTGACCCCCAGGTGTGCCCCAGATGTGCCCCCCAGGTGTCCCAGGTGTCCCAGGTGTGCCCCCCAGGTGTGCTTCGGGTGTGCCCCAGGTGTGTGCCCCAGGTGTGCCCCCCCAGGTGTGCCCCAGGTGTGCTCTGGGTGTACCCCAGGTGTGCCCCCCCAGGTGTCCCAGGTGTGTCCCAGGTGTCCCAGGTGCCCCCCAGGTGTGCCCCCCCAGGTGTGCCCCCCCAGGTGCCCCCCCAGGTGCCCCAGGTGTGCCCCAGGTGTGCTCTGGGTGTACCCCAGGTGTGCCCCCCAGGTGTCCCAGGTGTGTCCCAGGTGCCCCAGGTGCACCTGGGTGCGCTCCAGGTGGGGGAACGGAGCCGGAACCACCTGGGATTGGGGCCGGGGAGCGCTCTGCAGGGGCAGGGAGCGCTCGGGGCTTTGGGGGTTTTTGAGGAGTTTGGGGTTTTTAGGGAGTTTGGAGCACTGGAGGTTTTAGGGGTTTTGGGGGTTTGGGGGGGTTTTTGTGGGGTTTTGGGGGTTTTTGGGGTTTTTTGGTGTTTTGGGGTTTTTGGGGAGTTGGGAGTGCTCGGTGTTTTTGGGGGTTTTGGGGTTTTCAGGGGTTTTGGGGGTTTTTGGGGTTTTTTGGTGTTTTGGGGTTTTTGGGGAGTTTGGAGCACTCGGGGTTTTTTTGGGGGTTTTTGGGGTTTTTGGTGTTTTTGGGGTTTTTGGTGTTTTGGGGGTTTTGGGGGTTTTGGGGTGTTGGGGGGAGTTTGGAGCACTGGGGGTTTTGGGGGTTTTTGGGGTTTTCAGGGTTTTTGGGGTTTTGGGGTTTTTGGGGGTTTTGGGGTTTTTGGGGTTTTCAGGGTTTTTGGTGTTTTCGGGGTTTCAGGTTTTTTGGGGGTTTTTGGTGTTTTCGGGGTTTTCAGGGTTTTTGGGGTTTTCAGGGTTTTTGGGGTTTTTGGGGTTTTTGGTGTTTTTGGGGGTTTTTGGGGTTTTTTGGTGTTTTTGGGGTTTCGGGGCCGCGGGGCTGAGGCCGCTGCCGCCCCGGGCAGTTCCGCAGGGACGTGCTGAAGGCCATTCCCATCGGGATCATCGCCATCCCGCCCTTCGCCAACTTCCTGCTCCTGCTCCTGATGTGAGTGCGCCCGGGGGGGCCCCGGACCCCCAATTCCTGCCCTTGGGGTCCTCCTGAGCTCGGGGTCGCTCCCTCCGGGGGCTGGGGGGGCAATCCCAGCGCCCCCCAAATAATCGCTCCAAACGATTGGGGTTTTATTAAACTAATTAATGAAACTAATGAAACTAACTAGTTCAATTAAATTTAGTATTTGAAACGTAGCTTAGTTTAATGTTAAATGAATATTAGTAATAATAATAATATGTTGTTATCATAAAATTAATAATAATAGTAAAATAAGATTAATTAAAATATGATGGGGTTAATATTTTAAACTAATTTAACTGTTAAATTTTATTAAACTATTAAACCCAGGTGTGCCCCCCAGGTGTCCCAGGTGCTCTGGGTGTGCCCCCCAGGTGTGCCCCAGGTGTGCCCCAGGTGTGTCCCCCAGGTGTCCCAGGTGCTCTGGGAGTGCCCCCTCAGGTGTGCCCTGGGTGTCCCAGGTGGTCTAGGTGTGCCCCCTCAGGTGTGCCCCAGGTGTTCCCCCCAGGTATTCCCCCCAGGTGTGCCCCCCAGGTGTCCCAGGTGCTCTGGGTGCCTCCCAGGTGTGCCCCCCAGGTGTCCCAGGTGTGCTCAGTGATTCCCCCAGGCAGCTCCCAGGTTTAGCTGCAGCCCAGGCCTTTCCTCAACCTCTCCCCCCACCAAACCTGGAGCTCACCTGTCCTCCCTCCCCCTCCCCAGGTACTCACCTGTCCTCCCTGCCCCTCCCCAGGTATTTCTTCCCGCGGCAGCTGCTGCTCCGGCACTTCTGGACGCCGCAGCAGCGGCTGCAGTTCCTGGAGGCCGACGACCGCGCCCGCCGGCGCCGCTACCCCCAGGTGCTGCACCTGCTGGGCCGGGCGGCGCGCGGCCTGCCCGAGGCGCGGCCCCGGCGGGAGCTGCAGCAGCTCTGTGAGCAGGTGTGTGCCCCCCCGAACACCTGTGCGCAGGTGTGTGCCCCCCCGAACACCTGTGCGCAGGTGTGTGCCCCCCTGAACACCTGTGCTCAGGTGTGTGCCCCCCTGAACACCTGTGTGCAGGTGTGTGCCCTGCCCTGAACACCTGTGCTCAGGTGTGTGCCCCCCTGAACACCTGTGCCCCGCCCTGGACACGTGTGAGCAGGTGTGTGCCCCCCTGAACACCTGTGCTCAGGTGTGTGCTCCCCCAGCACCTGTGAGCAGGTGTGTGCCCCCCTGAACACCTGTGCTCAGGTGTGTGCCCCCCTGAACACCTGTGCCCCGCCCTGGACACGTGTGAGCAGGTGTGTGCCCCCCTGAACACCTGTGCTCAGGTGTGTGCTCCCCTGAACACCTGTGCGCAGGTGTGTGCTCCCCTGAACACCTGTGTGCAGGTGTGTGCCCCCCTGAACACCTGTGCCCTGCCCTGGACACCTGTGTGCAGGTGTGTGCCCCCCTGAACACCTGTGCGCAGGTGTGTGCCCCCCCGAACACCTGTGCTCAGGTGTGTGCCCCGCCCTGAACATCTGTGCGCAGGTGTGTGCCCCCCTGAACACCTGTGCGCAGGTGTGTGCCCCCCTGAACACCTGTGCTCAGGTGTGTGCCCTGCCCTGAACACCTGTGCGCAGGTGTGTGCCCCCCTGAACACCTGTGAGCAGGTGTGTGCCCCCCTGAACACCTGTGCTCAGGTGTGTGCCCCGCCCGAACACCTGTGCTCAGGTGTGTGCCCCCCCGAACACCTGTACGCAGGTGTGTGCCCCCCCGAACACCTGTGCCCCGCCCTGGACACCTGTGCTTAGGTGTGTGCCCCCCTTAACACCTGTGTGCAGGTGTGTGCCCCCCTGAACACCTGTGCTCAGGTGTGTGCCCCCCTGAACACCTGTGCGCAGGTGTGTGCCCCCCTGAACACCTGTGCCCCACCCTGAACACCTGTGCGCAGGTGTGTGCCCCGCCCTGAACACCTGTGCGCAGGTGTGTGCCCCGCCCTGAACACCTGTGCGCAGGTGTGTGCCCCCTTGAACACCTGTGCTCAGGTGTGTGCCCCTCCCTGAACACCTGTGCTCAGGTGTGTGCCCCCCTGAACACCTGTGCTCAGGTGTGTGCCCTGCCCTGAACACCTGTGCCCCACCCTGGACACCTGTGTGCAGGTGTGTGCCCCCCTGAACACCTGTACGCAGGTGTGTGCCCCCTTGAACACCTGTGCTCAGGTGTGTGCCCCGCCCTGGACACCTGTGAGCAGGTGTGTGCTCCCCCAGCACCTGTGCGCAGGTGTGTGCCCCTCTGAACACCTGTGACCTGCCCTGAACACCTGTGCCCCCCTGCATACCTGTGCCCAGGTGTGTGCCTCCCCTGCACACCTGTGCCCCGCCCTGAACACCTGTGTGCAGGTGTGTGCCCCGCCCTGGACACCTGTGCCCCGCCCTGAACACCTGTGCCCAGGTGTGTGCCCTGCCTTGCACACCTGTGCCCAGGTGTGTGCCCCCCTGCACACCTGTGCCCCCCCAGCACCCCTCCCCCCCCCCCACACCTGTTCATCACCTGGCCCAGGTGTCACCTGTGTTCCCGGTCCCCGCAGGTGCAGGGCGGTGCCCGGCCCCGCCCGGCCCAGCTCCTGGCTCTCCGGGGCTCCTTCTCGGGCTCCCTGCTGGCGCTCAACGGGCTCCAGGTGGATCACGTGGTGAGTTCAGCTCGGCTCCAGGTGCTCACCTGCCTCAGGTGGGGCCCAAAGAGCTGCAGGGGTTCAATTCACCTCTCAGTGACTCCCTGGTTCCTTCAGGAGCAAACCCCTGGCCGCAGGTGAGGGGGGCTCAGGTGAGACCCCACCTGCAGCAGGTGAAGGGGGCTCAGGTGAGACCCCCACCTGCAGCAGGTGAAGGGGGCTCAGGTGAGACCCCACCTGCAGCGCTGCCCCCAGGTGAACCCAGAGCTCAGGATTTGGGGGAGGGAAGGTGGGAGGTGTTCAAGGGCGGAGCTTAGAGACACCTGGGCAGGTGGGGGTGGCTGTCAGTGGGGTGCCAGGAGGGGGCTGGAGGTGCCACAGGTGGGGCTGGAGGTGTCACAGGTGGGGTTGGAGGTGCCACAGGTGGGGTTGGAGGTGTCACAGGTGGGGTTGGAGGTGTCACAGGTGGGGTTGGAGGTGTCACAGGTGCCCTCCTGCCCCCCCTGCCCAGAGAGCCCTGAGCCAGGTGCTGTTCCTGACCCCTCACCTGCCGGCCTTCCTGCTGCGGCACCGCCTGCGCTCCCACCTGCTGGAGATCCGGCACCTGGACCGCGCCCTGCTGCACCTGGGCCTGGGGCAGCTCTCGGAGGAGGAGCTGCGAGCGGTGAGAGGACACCTGGGCACACCTGGGCACACCTGGGCCACACCTGGGCACACCTGGGCACACCTCAGGGGTTCCCTCAGGGTTGGTCCCTCCTGGGAAAGAGGAGAAGTTCTGGGAACTCTGCCTGGGGTCACCACCTGGGGTGGGGAAGGGTCCTGAGTTCTCCTGCCCTCCTTGAGGGGGGTCCTGGTGCGCAGGTGAGCTCCTGGTGCACAGGTGAGGTCCTGGTGGGATTGGGGGGTCCCGGTGCGCAGGTGAGCTCCTGGTGTGCAGGTGAGTTCCTGGTGGGATTGGGGGGTCCTGGTGCACAGGTGAGCTCCCGGTGCACAGGTGAGCTCCCGGTGCGCAGGTGAGGTCCCGGTGGGATTGGGGGGTCCCGGTGTGCAGGTGAGGTCCTGGTGGGATTGGGGGGTCCTGGTGCACAGGTGAGGTCCCGGTGCACAGGTGAGGTCCCGGTGGGATTGGGGGGTCCCGGTGCACAGGTGAAGTCCTGGTGGGATTGGGGGGTCCCGGTGTGCAGGTGAGGTCCCGGTGCACAGGTGGGGTCCCGGTGCACAGGTGAGGTCCCGGTGGGATTGGGGGGTCCCGGTGCACAGGTGAGTTCCTGGTGGGATTGGGGGGTCCCGGTGCACAGGTGAGGTCCCGGTGCACAGGTGAGGTCCCGGTGGGATTCCGGCGCTCTCCGTGCCCCTCCCTGACCTGGCTGTCCCCCCCCAGGCCTGTTACCTGCGGGGGCTGAACTCCACTCACCTGGGCCAGGCCGAGTGCCGGGCGTGGCTGGAGCAGTGGCTGCGGCTCTCCTGCGAGCTGCAAGGTACCGGGGAGGGGACAGCAGCGGTGTCACCTGGGGAGGGGACAGCGCCCCAGGGCCACCTGGGGAGGGGACAGCGCCCCAGGGCCACCTTGTGCATGGGCGGTGTCACCCTGGGCATGGGGGTGTCACCCTGGGCATGGGGGTGTCACCCTGGGCACGGGGGTGTCACCCTGGGCAGGGGAGCGGTGTCACCCTGGGTCATTTTGGGGTGGTGCAGGAGCTCTGTCCCCATCCAGAACCCCCCTGTGCCCACCCCAGCAACCCCAGTGCCACCCAATGCCTGGTGGCACCCAGTGCCACCCCCAACCCTGTGTCACCCCCAACCCTGTGTCACCCCCAGCCCTGTGTCACCCCTTATTCCTGTGTCACCCTCACCTCAGTGCCACCCCCCAGCCCTGTGTCACCTCTCACCCCTGTGTCACCCTCACTTCTTTGTTACCCCCCACCCCTTTGTCACTCCCAGCCCTTTGTCACCCCTCAGCCTGTGTCACCCCCCAGGTCCATGTCACCCTTTATCCCTGTGTCACCCTCACCCCAGTGCCACCCCTCATCCCCGTGTCACCCCCCAGCCCTGTGTCACCCCCAGCCCGGGTTCCACCCCCTGGCAGCCTCCATCTGGGAACATCCTCGCTCCCTGGATGGAATGTTCTGGAACGTTCTGGAACGTTCTGCGGTCAGAGCCCCCCCCTCACCCCGCCCTGTGCTCTCTCTCCGCAGCCTCCGAGGCCTCCCTGCTGGCCCACAGCATGGTCCTGCTGTCCCTCAACCCCCGGCAGCCCCCCGAGTGACAGCCCCGAGCCCCCCACCCACCCAGCTGCACCCCGGGGTGGCACCGGCCTGGCCCTGAGCCCCCCGAGCCCCCCACCCCAGCCCTTCCCAGCCCGGCGCTGCCCAAACTCCAAATTCCTGCCGAGCTGAGCTCCCCCCCTTCCTCTGGGTGAGAGGAGAGGCGGCTTGCTCCTTCTGCTAATTAACTGCGTCTTGTTAATTACCGGAGAGAGCTCGGGGCGGGCTGGGGGGATGATGATGTCCCTGTGGGATCTGCTGGGGGCGCTTCCCGCGGGCTTTGGTGGCCCTGACCTCCCTGGCTGGAGGGTTTTTCCTTCCTCTCGTTTTTCCTTCCTCTCGTTTTTCCTTCCTCTGCTCAAGAGTCTGAAACGTCCCAGCTCTGCCCTGGGGGGGTGGGGGGAGGAGGAGGAGAATCACCCTGGGATCCCCCCAGAGCCCCCCCAGATCCCTGTGGGACCTCCTGGGGTTTGGCCTCCCAGAGCCCCCCCAGATCTTTGTGGGATCCCTGGGAGCCTCCTGGGGTTTTGGGGTTTAGCCCCCCCAGATCCCTGTGGGATCCCTGGGATTCCTGGGGGGGTTCTGAGGTTTGGCCCCCCCAGATCCCTGTGGGGGTCCCTGGGAGCTTTGGGGGGTTCTGGGCCTTGGCAGGAGCAGGGGGATTTGGGGGGATTGGGGGGCTGGGGGGGGCACTGCTCTCTCCAGGGGTGGGAAGGATCCAAGGGGGGTGGTCCCAGGACTGAAACCCTCCACCCCCCCCCCCCCCCCAAATTCAGCCTCCTTGAAGCCCCTCAAACCTTCCTCCCCCCCCCACCCCGAATTTCCCACTTTTCCAAGGACTTTTGGGGGTTCAAGTGCCCCGCCCTGCGCGAGGAATTCCTGCTGCCGAGAGGATTTCCCCCAAACTTTGTTGGTTTATTAAAATCCAAAGGAATCGGTGGCTCCAGTGTCTTTGTTGGGGGGGGGGGGGGACCGACCCCTGAGTGGTCCTGGTGTCTTTGGGTGGGGGGGGACCCCTGGGTGGCCCCAGTTTATTTTTGGGGGGCACCCCTGGGTGGCCCCGGTGTCTTTGGGTGGGGGGGGACCCCTGGGTGGTCCCAGTTTATTTTTGGGGGGCACCCCTGGGTGCCTCTGTGTGCCCCCACCAGGGGACACCAGGTGTGTGGGGACACCTGGGGAGCTTCCCCACTTTTTGGGGTGAAAGGGGCAGGAGCCCCCCCCCCCCATTCCTCACCTGGTTTGTGTGAATTTCAGAGCCCCCTCCCCTTGAGGATTTCGCCCCTTTTCAGCCACAATTCACATCTAAATCCCCGTTTTGTTTTCTTTTTTTTCCGCTCAAATATTCCCCTCAAATGCAGAGTCGCTCAGGAAAAGGAGGAAAAAAAAATTATAACATTGAGGAGAAGCTTTGGATTCACAAAATTTGGGAAAATAAAAAATGAAAACTTGAGCTTGGAGGAACTGAAGGGCACATCTGGATTTTGGGGGCAAGGGGGGGGACTCAAAGCACCAGGATCAGCCAGGACTTGGTGCTGAGCGTGGATTAAGCCAAATAAAAACGAAATGAAAATGCAAAGATCACCCTGGGGTTGTCGCAGTCACATTGAAATCTGCAATTTCCTGAAGAAATTCTGGGAATTCTTGTCGGCCCCGTGTCACCCCACCAGCCCCGTGTCACCCCCAGCCCCGTGTCACCCCCCAGCCCCGTGTCACCCCCCAGCCCTGTGTCACCCCCAGCCCGGGTTCCAACCCGTGGCATTTCCATCCGGGAACAACCCTGCTCCGTTTTAAATTTTCGTTGAATTTTCGGTGACCGAAGCCCCGGGCCCGGCCCAGGGCGTGGGACCCCCCCCGGTGCCCCTTTCCCATGGGGAACCGAACTCCTCGGGGGCCGGGGGGGGCACCGAGGGACCGGACCGGGGGCCGGGGGAGGCACCGAGGGACCGGACCCGGGCTCGGAGCGGCCCAACTTTCCTGCCGTGCCCGGACCGGCACCGGTTCCGGGAGAGGCCGAACCGCCCCGGGCTGGAGGCTCCTCCCGCGGCCGGTGCCGGCGGGAGCGGGGCGGTCCCGGTGCCACCGCCCCGGGCGGGTCCCGCGGAGGGGCGGGGATGGAAGCGGGGTGTCCCCCCCCCCCCCCCCAACCCCGCTCCCCGGCCCCGCCCGGCCCCGCCCGGCCCGCGGCCCCGCGCCAGGTGCATTCCCGGGCACGCTCCGCCGCTACCGGGGCCCCGCGATGGAGCCGCACCGGCACCGGGAGCGGCCCCGGGCGCTGCTGCTGCTGCTGCTGCCGCTGCTCCTCCGCGTCCCCGCGCCCGGCTCGGCGCAGGCAGGTGAGCACCGGCACCGGCACCGGCACCGGCACCGGCGGGGCACGGGGGAAAACCGGGGCCTGGCCGCGGGATTGGGCAAAGGGGAAACGGGCAAACACCGGAGCGCCCGGGGCTGGGAGCGCTCGGGGGGGTCCCGGCGGTGCTGCCGCCCCCATTCCGCCGGTACCGGGCGCCGATCCGATCCCGGCAATTCCCGCGGCCGCTTCTCCCGGGATCCCCCGGCGCTGTCCCGGAGGGGACCCCACGGCTCCGGGGGCACCGGGACCCGCAGTGAAACCCCCCCGGATTGCGGCTCCGGCGGGGCTGGGGCTCGGTGCCCGGTCTCGGTCCCGGGGCTCGGTGCCTCCTCCCGGTCTCGGTGCCGGGGCTCGGTGCCCCCTCCCGGTCTCGGTCCCGGTCTCGGTCCCGGGGCTCGGTGCCCCCTCCCGCGCTCGGCACCTGCGGCCCCGCAGCTGCCCGGGCTAATTTTAGGCTGCGGGGCCGCGTCCCGGCGATGCCTTTGGGATCCAGACGGGACCCCCGAGGGGGACGGAGGGGGATCCTTCAGGGGGGACCCCCGGAGCGGCCCCCGGCCCTGCCCGCGCGGCCCCCGCCGCACCCCCGGCACCCCGGAAGGGCCGCGGCCGCCCGGGAGTTGTTTTTCAATCCCCAAAGGAAAAACACCGAGGGCTTGGACGCGCAGGTGGGGCCGGCGTCACCTCGAGAGGCCGGGGCTGCCCGGGGCTGCCCGGGGCTGCCCGGGGCTGCCCGGGGCTGGGGGGCACACACGGGGGGACCCCTCGCTGCCTCCCCCTGCTCCATGTGCCACCGGCGACGCCTCGGGTGCCACCCACGGGCTGCGGAGCCCGCGGCGAGAGGGGGAACAGTTCGGGGCTGGGGGACACCTCGGGGAGCTCGGGGACACCTCGGGGGGCTCGGAGACATCGAGGGGACCCCGAGGGGACAGCGAGGGGAGCGGCCCCAGCTCCGCACCCCCCAAAGCCCCGGCTCTGAGAGCCCCTTTTGTTCGGGGCCGGGGCCCGGCGCACACAGCCCCCTTTGTGCCGGGGCCCGAGGGCAGGAGGTCGCTCCGAGCCCCTCCCGGTGTCCCCCCCCCCCCGCCGCCCCTCTCCTCCCCGTCCCCGGTGCTATTCCTGGCGGCGGGGGCCGCGGTGGCACGCGGCTGATAGCGGGGACGTGCCGGAGCTGCCAGCGGGGCCCCGCGCTGATAACGCCCGCTCCCGCCGCCGCGGCGCCCCCGGGGGTGGGGGGCGGTGGTGGGTTGGGTGGGAAGGGGGGGGGGCTCAGCATCGCCGCCCACCCCCCTCGGGCAGGTGCACTCGGGGGTCGCTCCCCCCGTGGGACCCTCGGAGCCGCCGTTAATGATCCCCCAGCGCTGCCCCGGCGGAGGGGCGGGGGTTGGACCCCCCCCCCCCTAACACCCTGGGGACCCCCGCGGTGTTTCACGGGGGTCGCAGCACCCCCTGTTCCGGCCCCCCCCCGGCCTGGAGGCCGCTGCCATGGCAGCTGGGACCTTTTTATAGCCCCTTCCCTGCCCGCAGAGCCGCGGCCGGCGCGGGGGGGCCCGGCCCTGCCTGCCCCGAGCTCCGCCGCCGCCCCCGGAGGGGTCCCGGGCCGGACAAAGCCGCCTTTGACCGCAGCCCCCCCTCCCCACGCCCCCCGCTCCTCGCCGGGGCCTGAGTCACGTCTGCCGGGTCCGGGGGGGGCCCCGCACCCCTCGGTGCCCCCGGGGGTCCCGGTTTGGGGGGCTCGGGTCCCGCCCGCCACAATCGCGGCTTTGTGCGGTGCCAGGGGAGGGGGCCCCGCGCACAAAGGGGGCCCTGTGCGCCCACGGGAACGCGGGGGGGGCTCGGGGGGGGTGGGGGGGACACCGAGGCCGGCACCCCCGCGGGGACCGGGGGTGTCCCGGAGCGGGGCTCGGCCCTCGGGGCGGTGGCGGCGGCGGGGCCGAAGTCCGGGCGGGCGTGGCGGGGCGGGGGGGCCGTGCCCGAGGCGCCCGCCTTGCGCAAGGCTCGCCCGGCCGGTTCGGGCACCGCGCTCCGCCAGGGAGCGCCCGGGGAGGGAGCGAGGGGAGCCGAGCGGGGCGGGGGAGGACCCGCGGCGGGGGAGGGACCGGCACCGGCACCGGCACCGGCACCGGCACCGGCACCGGCACCGGCACCGGCACCCCCGCGGCGGGGAGGGGACACTGGGGGGGACACTGAGGGGACACGGGGGCGGTGGGGGAGCTGCTGTGGTCGAGGGGGGACAAAAAGGAAGGGGCAAGGTCACCATGGAGGGGACACCGTGGAGGGGACAGGGACATTGTGGAGGGGACAAGGACACCGTGGAGGGGACAGGGACGTTGTGGAGGGGACAGGGACACGATGGAGAGGACAAGGGCACCATGGAGGGGACTTGGCCGGCATAGAGGGGACAGGGACATTGGGGGGGGTCCGTGGCTGTCAAGGGGAGGACATGACCAGCTGGGAGGGGACAAAGACCCCGTACTGGACGTTGCTGTGGCCGTCCAGGGGAGAACGTGGCCACCAAGGGGGGGATGTGACCATTGAGGGGGTGACACGGCCACCCTGGGGGCCATGGCCATGGCCACCCCATGCAGGACATGGCCAGCTCAGAGGGGACAGGCGTGGTGGCCATCCGGGGAAGGATGTGACCACTGAGGAGGTGACACAGCCACCATGGGGACCATGGCCACCGAGAGCAGGACACGTCCAGCTGGGAGGGGACAGGGACATCGAGGCCATTGAGGAGGTGACACAACCACCACAGCAGTCATGGCCACGGCCACCACGTGCAGGACACGGCCAGCTGGGAGGGGACACTGCTGACCATGCAGGGGGCGCCGTGGCAGCGCGGGGGTGGCCGCGGCGGTGGCCCTGGTGGCTCCGTGGCCGCGGTGGCCCCGGTGACGCCGGTGGTGTCCCCAGTGTGCGCGGGGACGCTGAACGGGCTGAGCGTGACGGGGGACGCGCAGCACCAGTACCAGACCCTGCACAAGATGTACAACAACTGCGAGATCGTCATGGGCAACCTGGAGATCGTCCTCATCGACCACACCCAGGACCTCTCCTTCCTCCAGGTGATCCCCGGGGTGGGGGGACGTGGCCAGCTCGGAGTGGACGGGGACCACAAAGGGGACGTTGCTGTGGTCATCCAGGGGAGGACATGGTCAGGCTTGGAGGTGACATGTCCACCATGGGGGCCGTGGCCATCAAGGGGAGGACGTGGCCATTGAGGAGGTGACACAGCCACCATGGGGACCACAGCCATGGCCACCATGTGCAGGACATGGCCAGTATGAAGGTCCCATGTCCACCATGGGGGCAGTGGCCATGGTGAGTTTGAAGGTCACATGTCCACCATGGGGACCACGGCTACCATGCGCAGGACATGGCCATTGAGGAGGTGACACAGCCACCATGGGTGCCATGGACATGGTCAGTTTGGAGGTGACATGTCCACCATGGCGGCCATGGCCATGGTCAGTTTGAAGGTCACATGTCCACCATGGTGGCCACGGCCATCAAGGAGATGACATGGCCATTGAGGAGGTGACACAGCCACCATGGGTGCCATGGACATGGACATGGCCATGGTCAGTTTGGAGGTGACATGTCCACCATGGTGGCCATGCCATGGTCAGTTTGAAGGTCACACGTCCACCATGGTGGCCATGGCCATCAAGGGGAGGGCGTGACCATCGAGGAGGTGACACAACCACCACGGGGACAGCAGCCACGGCCCCCAGGTGACCCCCAGCCCCCCGCAGACCATCCGGGAGGTGACCGGCTACATCCTGATCGCCATGAACGTCTTCGCGGCGCTGCCGCTGCAGAACCTGCGCGTGATCCGCGGGACGCAGTTCTACGAGGATCGCTACGCGCTCTTCGTGCTGCTCAACTACAACCCCAACACCACCCACGCCCTGCGCCAGCTCGGCCTCAACCAGCTGACCGGTGGGGACAGCACGGGGGGCTGGGGACATCATGGGGAGTTGGGGACATCACAGGAGGGTGGGGACAGAGTAGGGGGTGGGGACACTGTAGGGAATTGGGGGCATTGTGGGGAGTTGGGGACATCATGAGGGGCTGGGGACATCGTGGGGGGCTGGGGACAGTGTGGGGGGTTGGGGACAGTGAGGAGGGGCTGGGGACAGTGGGGGGGATGGGGACATCACAGGAGGCTGGGGACATTGTGAGGAGTCAGGGGCATCATGGTGGGTTGGGGACATCGTGGGGAGTTGGGGACATCACAGGAGGGTGGGGACAGTGTGGGGGGGCTGGGGACAGTGGGGGGTTGGGGACATCATGAGGGGTTGGGGACAGTGTGGGGAGTTGGGGACAGCGTGGGGGGTTTGGGACAGTGTAAGGAGTCAGCAGCACCATGGGGGGTTAGGGACATCGTGGGGGGTTGGGGACACCTATGGGACTGGCACAGAGAGGGGACTCCACAGACATGGGGACACGGTGGGATTGGGGACACCATGGAGGGTTGGGGACACCCACAGGAGTGGCATGGAGAAGGGCCACCCCCCCCAGTGTCCCCATCCCAGAGTGGGGCCACCTCTTTGTGCCCCCCCCAACGTCCCCACCCCAGGGCAGCGCCACTCCGGTGTCCCCTCTGCTGTCCCTTGGAATGGGGACGTCCCCTGCGCTGCTGGGCAGGTCTGGGAGGGTCTGTCACCCCGTGTCACCCCTGTGTCACCCCGTGTCACCCCGTGTCACCCGATGTCACCCCGTGTCACCCCGTGTCACCCGGTGTCACCGCAGAGATCCTGGCGGGGGGCGTGTACATCGAGAAGAACGCGCAGCTGTGCCACGTGGACACGGTGGAGTGGAGGGACATCATGAGGGACACGCGGCTGGAGCCCCTCGTCAGGGACAACGGCCAGGGCTGTGCGTGCCCGGGGACACCGCGGGGGCTCGGGGTCACTTTGGGGACCCCCTGGAGTCACCCCTGGGCTCGGGGTCACCCCTGGGTTTGAGGTCACCCCTGGGTTGGGTGGCTTCGGGGTCACTCCTGGGTTTGGGGTCACTTTGGGGTCACTCCTTGGTTCTGGGTCATCCCTGGGGTTTGGGGGGTCCCTTTGGATTCACCCCTAAATTTGTGGTCACTCCTGGGTTTGAGGTGACCCTGGGTTGGGGTGGCTTTCTGGTCACCTTTTGGTTTGGGGTCACTTTGGGGCCACCCTTGGGCTGGGGTGGCTTTGGGGACACCCCTGGGTTTGGGGTCCCTTTATGGTGACCCCTGGGTTTGTGGTGACCCCTGGGTTTGGGGTCCCCCCCCTGTTTTGGGGTCCCCCCAGTTTTGGGGTCCCCCCCTGGTTTGGGGTCCCTCCCAGTTTTGGGTTCCCCCCCAGTTTTGGGTTCCCCCCCAGTTTTGGGGTCCCCCCTGGTTTAGGGTCCCCCCTGTTTTGGGGTCCCCCCTGGGTTTGGGGTCCCCCCAGTTTTGGGGTCCCCCCCTAGTTTAGGGTCCCCCCCAGTTTTGGGGTCCCCCCGGGGTGACCCCGCCGCGCTGTCCCGCAGGTGCCCCGTGCCACGAGAGCTGCGGCGGTCACTGCTGGGGGCCGGGCCCCGAGGACTGCCAGAAACGTGGGTACCGGGGGGGGCTCCGGGGGGGCTCCGGGGTGGCCCTGCCCCCTCCCCCCGGCCCCCAGTGACCCCCCCGGTGTCCCCCCGGTGTCCCCCCGGTGTCCCCGCAGTGACCAAGACCATCTGTGCCCCGCAGTGCAACGGGCGCTGCTTCGGCCGCGCGCCCAACGAGTGCTGCCACGAGGAGTGCGCGGGCGGCTGCACCGGGCCCCTGCGCACGCACTGCTTCGTACGTGCCCGGCTGGCTGTCTGTCCAGCTGTCCATCCATCTCTGTGTCTGTCTGTCCGTCCATCCCTGTGTCTGTCTGTCCGTCCATCCCTGTGTCTGTCTGTCCGCCCATCAGGCCGCCCGTGTGTCCAGCCAGCCCTCTGTCTGTCTGTCCGGCCATGTATCCATCCCCCTGTGTCTGTCTGTCTGTCTGTCTATCCAGCCATCCATGTGTCCATCCGTCCATCCATCCGTCCGTCCATCCATCCGTCCATCCATCCATCCCCATGCCCATGCTGTGTCCACCTGTCCATCCCATGTCCATCTGTCCATGCTGTATCCATCCCCATGTCAATCCCTGTGCCCATCCCCGTGTCTATCCCCGTGTCCATCTGCCCACGCCGTGTCCATCCCCATGTCCATCCCATGTCCATCCCCATGTCCATCCCATGCCCATCTCGTGCCCATCTGTCCATCCCGTGCCCATCTGCCCATCCTGTGTCCATCTGCCCACGCCATGGCCATCCCCATGTCCATCCCATGTCCATCCTCATGTCCATCCTGTGCCCATCCCGTGTCCATCTGTCCATCCTGTGTCCATCTGCCCATCCCGTGTCCATCTGTCCATCCTGTGTCCATCCTGTGTCCATCCCGTGTCCATCTGTCCATGCTGTGTCCATCCCTGTGTCCATCCCGTGCCCATCCCGTGTCCATCCGTCCATCCCCGTGCCCACCTGCCCACGCCGTGTCCGTCTGTCCGTCCCCAGGCCTGCCGGCACTTCAACGACAGCGGCTCCTGCGTCCCGCTGTGCCCGCAGCCGCTGATCTACAACAAGCTGACCTTCCAGCTGGAGCCCAACCCCGACACCAAGTACCAGTACGGGGGGGTCTGCGTGCGGGAGTGCCCCCGTGAGTCGGGACCGGGGGGCTTCGGGGGGCTTTGGGGGGGACCCTGGGGGACGCACCGGGGGTGACCCCGAGCCTCTCCCCCCCACCGCACCCCCCAGACAACTTCGTGGTGGATCAGAGCTCCTGCGTGCGCGCCTGCCCCAACGATAAGATGGAGGTGGAGAAGAACGGGCTGAAGATCTGCGAGCCCTGCGCGGGGCTCTGCCCCAAGGGTACGGGGGCTGGGTCCCTCGGGGGGGGGGGGTCTGTGGGACCCCCGGGAGCCGGGGAGCTCTCTGCTCCGGGAATGAGGGAACGCTCCGGGAATGAATGCTCTGGGAGCCGGGGAATGCTCCGGGAGTCGGGAGCTGCTCGGGGAGCCGGGGAATCCTCCGGGAGTGAGGGGACGCTCTGGGGGATGCTCCGGGGGTGAGGGGATGCCCTGAGAGCCCGGGAATGCTGCGGGAGCCGGGGAATTCTCCGGGAATGAGGGAAGGCTCCGGCAGCTGCTCCGGGAGCGGCGCAGGGGAAGCGAGGGATGCAGCCGGGATGTTCTGGGAGCCGCTCCCGGAGCCGGGGAATGTCCCGGGAGCCGGGGAATGAGCGGGAAGGATTCTCCGGGAGCCGGGGAATCCTCTGGGATTGAGGGGATGCTCCCGGAGCCGGGGGATGAACCGGGAGCCGGGGGAGAGACTCCGGGGGCTGCTCCGGGAGGGAGGGAGGGAGGGGATGCAGGGACAAGGACACGGGGATGGGGGGTGCCGGGACGAGCAGGGATGCGGGGATGGGGGAAAACGGGGGATTCAGGGATCGGGGAAAACGGGAATTCAGGGATCGGGGAATTCAGGGATCGGGGGAAACCGGGAATTCAGGGATCGGGGAATTCAGGGATCGGGGGAAACCGGGAATTCAGGGATCGGGGAATTCAGGGATCGGGGGAAACCGGGAATTCAGGGATCGGGGAATTCAGGGATCAGGGAAAAACGGGAATTCAGGGATCGGGGAATTCAGGGATCGGGGGAAACAGGGATATTCCGGGATGGGGGACACACCGCCCGCACCCCACAGCCTGCGAGGGCACCGGCGCCGGCAGCAAATACCAGACCGTGGACTCCAGCAACATCGACACCTTCATCAACTGCACCAAGATCCTGGGCAACCTCGACTTCCTCATCACGGGCCTGGAGGGGTGAGGGATGGAATTTGGGGGGGCTCAGGGGGGGGTTTAGGGGGTGCAGCCCCCCCCCGGCCCAGCCCCGCTGACCGCTCCCACAGGGACCCCTGGCGGAACATCTCGGCGCTGGACCCGGAGAAGCTGAACGTGTTCCGGACGGTGCGGGAGATCACGGGTGAGGAGCGGGGCCGGGGCTGCGGGGATTCCACCCCCCGGAGCCCCCCCGGGACCCCCGGGGCCGCCCTGAGCCCGCGATGCCCCCGCAGGGTACCTGAACATCCAGTCCTGGCCCAAGCACATGCACAACTTCAGCGTCTTCTCCAACCTGGAGACCATCGGGGGACGGAGCCTCTACAAGTGAGGAGCCCCCGCCGCGCGTCCCGTGCTCTTCCCGGCACCCCCGACCCGTGAATTCCCTCCTTTCCCTAATCCTGCCCACCCCATCCCTGAATGTCCCCGTTTTCCCCGATCCCTGAATTCCCCGATCCCTGAATTCCCGGTTTCCCCCGATCCCTGAATTCCCCGATCCCTGAATTCCCGGTTTTCCCTGATCCCTGTTTTTCCCGATCCCCGAATTCCTCGTTTCCCCCGATCCCTGAATTCCCCGATCCCTGAATTCCCCGATCCCTGAATTCCCCGATCCCTGAATCCCCCGTTTTCCCCCATCCCCGCATCCCTGCTCGTCCCGGCACCCCCCATCCCCGTGTCCTTGTCCCTGCATCCCCTCCCTCCCTCCCGGAGTCTCTCCCCCGGCTCCCGGCTCATCCCCCGGCTCCGGGAGCATCCCCTCAATCCCAGAGGATTTCCCGGCTCCCGGAGAATCCTTCCCGCTCATTCCCCGGCTCCCGGGACATTCCCCGGCTCCGGGAGCGGCTCCCAGAACATCCCGGCTGCATCCCTCGCTTCCCCTGCGCCGCTCTCGGAGCAGCTGCCGGAGCCTTCCCTCATTCCCGGAGCGTTCCTTCATTCCCGGAGAATTCCCCGGCTCTCAGAGCATCCCCTCATTCCCGGAGCTGCTCCCGGAGCATCCCACTCACCCCCGGAGCATTCCCGGAGCATCCTCCTCACTCCCAGAGTTTCCTCCTCCCCCCCGGAGCATCCCCCGGAGGAGCTCCCGGCTCATCCCCCTCACCCCCGGAGCAGCTCCCGCTTCCAGGAGCAGCTCTCGATTCCCGGAGCATTCCCGGGCTTTCGGAGCATCCCCTCACTCCCGCAGCAGCTCCCGGAGCATCCTCCTCGCTCCCCGGCTCCCGGAGCATCCCCCGGAGGAGCTCCCGGAGCATCCCCCGGCTCATCCCCCTGACACCCCCGGAGCACCCCCAGCTCCCCGCAGCAGCTCCCGCAGCCTCCCCGAGCTCCCCCCACCCCTTTTTTTTCCCCCCCTCCTCCTCAGCCGCGGTTTCTCGCTGCTGATCATGAAGAACGAGAACGTGACCTCGCTGGGGCTGCGCTCGCTGCGGGAGGTGAGCGCGGGCCGCGTTTACATCACCGAGAACCGGCGGCTCTGCTTCCTGCACACCGTCAGCTGGGCCGCGCTCAGCCGCAGCCGCGCCGACCTCGACATCCGCAACAACCGGCCCCGCAGCAAGTGCCGTGCGTGGGCCGGGCTGGGGAGGGGGCGTGGGACCCCCCCCGGGACCCCTCAGGGACACCCGGACCCCACAGTGAGAGCCCCCCTCCCGTCCATCCCATAGGGGAAGGGACACCGGGACCCCCAGATCCCTCACGGGACCCCCGTGTCTTCAGAGGGAGGGGGCGTGGGACCCCCCCGGGACCCCTCAGGGACACCCGGACCCCACAGTGAGACCCCCGCGTCGATCCCATAGGGGAGGGGACACGGGGGCTGCCCGGATCACCCACGGGACCCCCGGATCCCCCACGGGACCCCCGTCTCTTCCAGAGGGAGGGGGCGTGGGACCCCCCCGGGACCCCTCAGGGACACCCAGACCCCACAGTGAGACCCCCGCGTCGATCCCATAGGGGAGGGGACACGGGGGCTGCCCAGATCCCGCACGGGACCCCGGTCTCTTCCAGAGGGAGGGGGCGTGGGACCCCCCCGGGACCCCTCAGGGATACCCAGACCCCACACTGAGAGCCCCCCCTCCATCCCATAGAGAAGGGGACACCGGGACCCCCAGATTCCACACGGGACCCCCGTGTCTTCCAGAGGGAGGGGGTGTGGGACCCCCCGTGGGAGCTCCTGGGTGCCCCCGGAGCGCTGGGGAGGGGCTCGGTTCGTCCCTTAGGGGAGGGGACACGGGGGGGCTGCCCAGACCCCACAGTGACCCCCCTCCCTTCCTCGGGAACGGGCCATGGGACCCCCCCCCGGGACCCCTCAGGGACACCCAGACCCCACAGTGAGACCCCCCCCCCGTCCGTCCCATGGGGAAGGGGACACGGGGAGTGCCCAGACCCCCTCCCCCCCAATCTGTCCCGCCAGGGTGGGGCTGTGGGACCCCCCCTTGGGACCCCTCAGGCAGCCCCACCCCCCGTGCTGAGCTCCAAGAGCTGGAGACCCCCCAGACCCCCCTCTGAGCCCACAGAAGGGTGACCCCACAGAGCCCCTTTGTCCCTGCAAGGCTCTGGGACCCCCAGACCCTCCCCCGAGCCCCCCCCCCTTTGTCCTTCTGTGTCACAGGGACCCCCAGACCCTGCCCTGAGCCCACGGGTGACCCCCCCAGACCCTGCCCTGAGCCCCCCCTTGTCCCCCCGTGTCACAGGGACCCCCAGTCCCTGCCCTGAGCCCATGGGTGACCCCCCAACCCCACTCTGAGCCCACGAGTGACCCCCCAGCCCCTGCCCTGAGCCAATGGGTGACCCCCCCAGACCCTGCCCCGAGCCCCCCCGTGTCCCCCCGTGTCACAGGGACCCCCAGCCCCTGCTCTGAGCCCACGAGTGACCCCCCAGCCCCACTCTGAGCCCATGAGTGACCCCCCCAGCCCCTGCCCCGAGCCCCCCCCGTGTCCGGCCCCCCCCCCCAGCCCCTCTCCCAGCCCCCCCTTTGTCCCCCCGCAGAGCAAGAGGGGAAGGTTTGTGACCCGCTGTGCTCGGCCGAGGGCTGCTGGGGGCCCGGGCCCGGGCAGTGCCTGTCCTGCCGCTACTACAGCCGGAGAGGGGTCTGCGTGCCCACCTGCCGCTTCACCGAGGGGTCAGCGGGGCACGGGGGCACCGGGGGCACCGGGGGCATCGGGGGGCGCTGGGGGTGAGGGGGCACGGGAGGGTACAGGGGATGCTGGGGACACGGGGGACATTGGGGAGCAGGCTGGGGGTCCCAGGACCTCACTTGGGGGAGTTTTGGTGTCTGGAGACCCCACAAGGGGCGGGTTGAGGGGTCTGAGGCATCATTTAGGGCAGGATGGGGGTCTGGGGACCCCGCAGGGCACAATTTGGGGTCCCGGGTGTGGGACAGGGGGCACGGGGGGGCACAGGGGGGGCCCGGTTTGTCCCTTAGGGGAGGGGGCACGGGGACAAACGGACCCCATGAAAGACCCCCCCTCCCTTCCTCAGGGACCCCCCCGGGACCCCCCCGGGACCCCTCAGGGTCACCCAGACCCCAGAGTGAGACCCCCCCCGTCCATCCCATGGGGGAGGGGACACGGGGGGTGCCCAGACCCCAGAGTGAGACCCCCCCCCCCAATCTGTCCCGGAGAGCACAGGGGACTCTGGGGACGTTGGGGACATGGAGCGGGGGGGTCAAGGAGCGCAAGGGGGACACGGGAGGGACCTGGGGGACACGGGTGGCACCGGCCCCGGGGTGGGAATCGGGACCCCAGGGCGGGACAGACTGACGGGGGGGGCACCCCACCCGCCCACCCCGCGGTGCCCCTGTCGCGATAACCCCCCTGTCGCCGCCCGCAGGGCCCCGCGGGAGTTCTCGCAGGGCGGCGAATGCTCCGAGTGCCACCCGGAGTGCGAGCGCATCGACGGCGGCGCCACCTGCAACGGCTCGGTACCGACCCCCGCCACCCCCCCCCGCACCGGGCTGTCCCCGCTGTCCCCAAAAACGTGTCACCCACCCACCTAAACCCACCCAAACCCCCCCGCAGGGCGCCGACACCTGCACGCGCTGCGCCCACTATCGCGACGGGCCGCACTGCGTGGAGCGATGTCCCGACGGCGTCCTGGGGGAGCGCGGCCCCATCTTCAAATTCCCCGACGGCGGCCGCGAGTGCCGGCCCTGCCACGAGAACTGCACCCGGGGGTGCGCCCGGGGGGGCCCGGGGGGGCGCGGGGGGCGCGGGGGGCTCGGGAGCCCACCGGGGGGAAGGGGGGAGGTTCTCAGGAGAGGGGCCAAAGGCTCTTTGGGGAGCGGGGTGGGGGTCCCGGGGCGTCCCTGAGGGCGGGGTGGGGTCCTGGGGCATCCCTGGGGGCAGGGTGGGGGTCCCAGGGGATCCCTGAGGGCGGGGTGGGGGGCTCCGGGCAGGTTGGGGGGCTCAAGACCCCGCTGGGAGAAGGGTGGAGGGTCCCAGGGTGGGTTGGGGGTCCCCAAACTTCTTTGGGGAGCAGGCTGGGGGTCCCAGGACCTCACTGGGGGCGTTTTGGCATCTGGAGACCCCACAAGGGGCGGGTTGAGGGGGTCTGAGACATCATTTAGGGCAGGGTGGGGGCCCCGCAGGGCACAATTTGGGGTCCCGGGTCTGGGACGAGGGGGGGGTCCCTGATCGGCTGAGCCCCATTTCCCCCCTCCCCCGCCCCCACAGGTGCGTGGGGCCGCTGCTGCGGGACTGCCTGGGGGACCCCCTGCCCGTGTCCAGGTACGGCGGGGACACCCGGGGGGGTGTGGGGACATCCCGGGGGGTGCGGGGACATCCTGGGGGGGGCTGGGGGACATCCTGGGGGTTCTGGGGGACATCTCGGGGGGGCTACAGGGACTCTGAGGGGTTGCGGGGACTCTAACCCTGTGCCCACCCCTGTCCCCATGCCCGCGCCCATTTCCATCCCCACCCCGTCCCTGTCCCGGTCCCTGTCCCTGTCCCTCCGTCCCGGTCCCGGTCCCGGCCCCGCAGGCGGACCCCCACGCTGATCGCGGTCATGGTGGTCGGGGCTCTGTTCCTCTCCTGCTCGCTGGTGCTGCTGGCGCTGCTCTACTGGCGGGGCAAGAAGATCCAGAAGAAGCGAGCGATGCGGCGCTACCTGGAGCGGGGCGAGGTCAGCGCCGGAACCGCGGGGGGACCGCGGGGGAACCGGCGGGGGAACCGGGGGGACCGCGGGGGGAACCGCGGGGGGAAATGCGGGGGAACCGCGGGGGGAACCGCGGGGGAACCGGGGGGGACCGTGGGGGAACCGCGGGGGAACTGCGGGGGGACCGGGAGCGGCCCCGGGATGGCGGGGAGGGCCCGGGAGCCGGCCCGGTGCTGTGCCCTGCCCGTCCCTGTCCGGCTCCAGCTCCGCTTCCCTCTCGTCGCTCTGCATCCTCATCCCGCGGTGCTCCTGTCCCCGTCCCTGTCCCCGTCCCCGTCCCTGTCCCCGTCCCCGTCCCCGTCCCCGTCCCCGTCCCCGTGCCCACGCCGGTCCCTCCCGGCAGAGCCTGGAGCCGCTGGATCCCAGTGAAAAAGCCAACAAGGTCCTGGCCCGGATCTTCAAGGAGACGGAGCTGAAGCGCCTCAAGGTGCTGGGCTCCGGCGTCTTCGGCACCGTGCACAAGGTGGGGTTTGGGGGCGGGGGGGGGGCTGAGCTGCCGTCCCGCTGAGCCCGTCCCATAAATCCCATTGATCCCATAAATCCCACTGATCCCATAAATCCCATTGATCCCATCCCATAAATCCCATTGATCCCATAAATCCCATTGATCCCATCCCATTGATCCCATCCCATAAATCCCATTGATCCCATAAATCCCACTGATCCCATCCCATTGATCCCATCCCATAAATCCCATTGATCCCATAAATCCCACTGATCCCATCCCATTGATCCCATCCCATAAATCCCATTGAGCCCATCCCATAAATCCCATTGATCCCATAAATCCCATTGATCCCATAAATCCCATTGATCCCATCCCATAAATCCCATTGATCCCATAAATCCCACTGAACCCATCCCATAAATCCCATGGACCCCACTGATCCCGCGGATCCCCCAACCCCGCAGGGGATCTGGATCCCGGACGGCGATTCCATCAAGATCCCGGTCAGCATCAAGGTGATCCAGGACTGGAGCGGGCAGCAATCCTTCCACGCCGTCACCGACGTGAGCACCGCGGGTCCCCGGGAGCCGGGGGGTCTGGGGGTGCTCTGGGGTGCTCTGGGGCCGGGGGGGTGGGGTCTGGGGGTGCTCCAGGTGCAACAGGTGCTCCTTGGGTGCCGCTGACCCCATCCCCTCCCTGCTGACCCCTCCTCACTGACCCCTCCCCTCCTCACTGCCCCCTCCCCACTGCCCCCCTCCCGTCCCCACTGCCCCCTCCTCACTGACCCCATCCCCTTCCCACTGCCCCCTCCCCGCTGACCCCATCCCCTCCCCACTGCCCCCTCCCGTCCCCGCTGCCCCCTCCTCACTGATCCCATCCCCTCCCAACTGCCCCCTCCCCACTGACCCCTCCCCACTGACCCCTCCCCACTGACCCCCTCCCCTCCTCACTGACCCCATCCCCTCCTGCTGCCCCCTCCTCACTGACCCCTCCCCTCCTCACTGCCCCCTCCTCACTGCCCCCCTCCCGTCCCCACTGCCCCCTCCTCACTGACCCCATCCCCTCACTGCCCCCCTCCCCTCCTCACTGACCCCATCCCCTCCCTGCTGACCCCTCCCCGCTGCCCTCTCCTCACTGACCCCATCCCCTTCCCACTGCCCCCTCCCCGCTGACCCCCTCCCCTCCTCACTGACCCCTCCTCACTGACCCCATTCCCTCCTCACTGACCCCATCCCCTCCCTGCTGACCCCTCCCCGCTGCCCCCTCCCCACTGCCCCCCTCCCGTCCCCACTGCCCCCTCCTCACTGACCCCATCCCCTCCTCACTGACCCCTCCTCACTGACCCCTCCCCGCTGACCCCCTCCCCTCCTCACTGACCCCTCCTCACTGACCCCTCCCCTCCTCACTGCCCCCTCCTCACTGACCCCATCCCGCTGCCCCCTCCCCACTGACCCCTCCCCTCCCCGCTGCCCCCTCCCCGCTGCCCCCTCCCCGCTGACGCCCCCTCCCCGCGCCGCAGCACATGCTGGCCATCGGCAGCCTGGAGCACTCGTACATCGTGCGGCTGCTGGGGATCTGCCCGGGCCCGCAGCTGCAGTTGGTGACGCAGCTGCTGCCGCTGGGCTCGCTGCTCGAGTACGTGCGCAAGAACCGCGGCAGCATCGGCCCGCAGCTGCTGCTCAACTGGTGCGTGCAGGTGGCCAAGGTCAGTGTCCCCCCCGCTCGGGGAAAGGGTTTTTTGGGGGGGTTTTGGGGTGGTCCTGGTAAGGCGGGGGTCTGGGGTGAAAAAGTAAAAGTTTGGGGGTTTTGGGGTGGTCCTGCTGGTGCAGGTGTCTGGGATGAAAATTTGAGAGTTTGGGGTTTTGGGGTTTTCTGCCACTGCAGGTGGCCAAGGTCAGTGCCCCCCCCCTGCTCGGGGAAAGGGGTTTTGGGGGGTTTTGGGGTGGTCTGAGATGAAAATTTGAGAGTTTGGGGTTCTGGGGTTTTCTGCCAGTGCAGGTGGCCAAGGTCAGTGCCCCCCCCCGCTCGGGGAAAGGGTTTTTGGGGGGTTTTGGGGTGGTCCTGGTAGGGCAGGGGTCTGGGGTGAAAAAGTAAAAGTTTGGGGGTTTTGGGGTGTTCCTGCCATGCAGGTGTCTGGGATGAAAAATTCAAACTTTGGGATTTTTGGGGTGTTCTGGAGTGAAAATTTGAGAGTTTGGGGTTTTGGGGTGGTCCTGGTAGGGTAGGGGTCTGGGGTGAAAAAGTAAAAATTTGGGGTTTTGGGGTGTTTCTACCAGTGCAGGTGTCTGGGATGAAAATCTGAGAGTTTGGGATTTTGGGGTTTTCTTGCTGGTGAAACAGTCTGGGGTGAAAAAGTAAAAATTCAGTGTTTTGAGGTATTCTACCAGTACAGGTGTCTGGGCTGAAAAATTAACCAACATCACAGCCATCTAATAACCACGTAAAAGGAACAAACAATCAAATACATTGACAAAAAAGAGCAGAAAATGCCCATTTTGGCCCCCTTGGCCCGGGTTGTTGCAGGGGATGTACTACCTGGAGGAGCACCGCATGGTGCACCGCAACCTGGCCGCCCGCAACGTGCTGCTCAAGTCCCCCAGCCAGGTGCAGGTGGCCGATTTCGGCATCGCCGACCTGCTCTACCCCGACGACAAGAAATATTTCTACAACGAGGTCAAGGTGGGTGCTGGGGGTGGGGGTCCGGGGCTGCCCTGGGGCGTGGGGCACCCCGAATGCCACCTGGGTCACCCACTGGGTGGGGACACCCCGAATGCCACCTGCTCGGGACCCCAAATCCCATCCTGTGTGTCCCCATCATCCAGAGATCCCCTGTGTCACCCACTCTGCGTCCCTGGGACGTCCCAAATGCCACCTGTGTCACCCACTGGGTGGGGACACCCCAAATGCCACCTGTGTGGACCCCTTGGAACCCCAAATGCCATCCCGTGTGTCCCCATCATCCAGAGATGTTCCATCCCCTGTGTCACCCACTCTGCATCTCTGGGACGTCCCAAATGCCACCCTGTGTCACCCACTGGGTGGGGACACCCCTGGGGTGTGGGACACCTCAAATGTCACCCACCCTGAACCCCAAATCCCATCCCGTGTGTCCCCAGCACCCCCACCCAGGGATGTCCCCACCCTCTCTGTGTCACCCCCCCTGACCCAGCCCCCCAAAAATCCCATCCCCTGAATCCCCCCAGCTCTGTCCTGCCTGTCCTTCACCTCCAGGACCCCCTGACCCCCCCAAAAATCAAATTCCCTAAATCCCACCCCCTCTGTTCTGCCCATCCTGCACCCCCCAGGACCCCCAAATCCCATCCCCTGAATCCACCCCCCCCGTTCTGTTCATCCTGCACCCCCCAGGACCCCCTGAATCCCCCAAAATCCCATCCCCTGAATCCCCTTATGTGCCCCTGCCCTGTGTCCCCTGCCTCGGGGGTGTCCCCGCGCTGTCCCCGTGTCCCACCCCCCCGTTTCCCGCAGACCCCCATCAAGTGGATGGCCCTGGAGAGCATCCACTTCGGGCGCTACACGCACCAGAGCGACGTCTGGAGCTACGGTGAGCCCGGCCCGGCCCCCCCCCGCCCGCCCCCGCCGTGTCACCGGGCTCCGGGAGGTGGCATTGGGTCCTGGGAGGTGACACGGGGCGCTGGGAGGTGACACAGGGGTCCTGGAAGATGGCACGGGGGTCCCAGGTGTGACACGGGGGTCCTGGGGTGTGACACGGGGGTCCTAGGGTGTGACACGGGGGTTCTGAGAGTGACACGGGGTCCTGGAAGATGGCACAGGGGTCCCAGTTGTGACACGGGGGTCCTGGAAGGTGACAGGGCGTCCTGGGAGGTGACACAGGGGTCTGGGGTGTGGCACGGGGCTCTGGGGTGTGACAGGAGTCTTGGGAGGTGACACGGGGGTCCTGAGGGTGACTCGGGGTCCTGGAAGGTGACATGGGCGTCCTGGGAGGTGGCAGGGGGGGGTCCCAGGTGTGACACGGGCTCCTGGGAGGTGACACGGAGTCTCGAGGTGTGACACAGGGTCCCAGGAGGTGACGGGGCATCCTGGAAGGTGACACGGGGTCCTGGAAGGTGACACGGGGTCCTGGAAGGTGACACGGGGTTCTGAGTGTGACACGGGGTCCTGGAAGGTGACACGGGGGTCTGAGTGTGACACGGGGTCCTGAAAGGTGACACGGGGTCCTGGAAGGTGACACGGGCTCCCGGGAGGTGGCGGTGGGGAGGTCCCGGGAGGTGACCCGGCCGCTGTCGCCGCCCAGGGGTGACGCTGTGGGAGATGATGACCTTCGGGGCCGAGCCCTACGCCGGCATCCGCCTGGCCGAGGTGCCCGACCTGCTGGAGAAGGGCGAGCGGCTCTCGCAGCCGCAGATCTGCACCATCGACGTCTACATGGTGATGGTGAAATGTGCGTGGGGACCCCGCGGGGCCGCCACCGGGGCTGGGCGGGGTCCCCAGGGCTGTCCCCGTTCCCTGGAGGGTCCCGTTCCCGTCCCCATCCCTGTGGCAGATCCCTGCTGCTGTCCCCAGCGTTGTCCCCAGGGCTGGGCGGGGTCCCCAGGGCTGTCCCCGTTCCCTGGAGGGTCCTGCTGCTGTCCCCATCCCTGGACAGGTTCCTGGCCGTGTCCCTGTCCTTGGGGCCAGATCCTGTCCCTGTGTCCCTCCCGGTCCCCATCCCTGTCCCCATTCCCATGGCAGGTCCCTGCTGCTGTCCCCGTCCCCAGGGTGGCTCCGGGCCGTGTCCCCACGCACAGGGCCAGCCCCTGATCCCATTCCGGGGTCCCAGCCCTGTCCCCACCCCTGTGACCGTGTCCCTGCTGTGTCCCCATTCCCGGGGCCGTGTCCTGTGGCCGTGTCCCCACCCCGCTGTCCCCGTGTCCCCAGCCCGGTCCCTGCTGTCCCCAGCGCTGTCCCCAGCGCTGTCCCCGTGTCCCCAGCCCTGTCCCCAGCACTGTCCCCGGTGTCCCCGGTGTCCCCGGTGTCCCCAGCGCTGTCCCCAGCGCTGTCCCCGTGTCCCCCCAGGCTGGATGATCGATGAGAACATCCGTCCCACCTTCAAGGAGCTGGCCAACGAGTTCACCCGCATGGCCCGGGACCCGCCCAGGTACCTGGTGATCAAGGTGAGCCCCCCCGGAGCCCCCCCAAGCCCTCCCAGAGCCCCCCAAACCCCCCTCCCTGACCCGTTCCCCCCCTCCCTCCCCCCGGCAGGAGAGCGGGGCCGCCCCCCCCGCCGAGCCCCCCGCCCTGAGCGAGAAGGAGCTGGACGAGGTGGAGACGCTGGAGCTGGAGGAGGAGGACGAGGAGGAGGAGGAGGAAGGGCTGGACCTGACCTTCGGCCTCGGGCTGGGCCCGCAGCGCCCGCGGGGCGGCTGCGCCCGGGTGAGACCCCCGGGGGGGCTCGGGGGGGGTCAGGAGGGGCGTCCTGGGAGGGGACACGGGGGGCTGGGAGGGGACACAGAGGGTCCGAGGGGGTGACACAAGGTCCTGGCAGGGGACACGGGGGGGCTGGGAGGGGACACAAGGTCCTGGCAGGGGACACGGGGGGGCTGGGAGGGGACACAAGGTCCTGGCAGGGGACACGGGGGGACTGACGCAAACAGGGTGGGGACACAGAGTCCCGGGATGTCACCCGGGGGTCCCGGGAGGTGGCACTGGGTCTGGAGAGGTGACACTGGGTCCCCTGATGCCACACGGGGTCCTGGGATGGCACCCGGGGCTCCCCCGATGTCCCCCGCTGTCCCCGGCCGTGCCCACGGCGGGGTGGGTGGGCTCTGGAGCCGCCCCCCGCCCCATTCCCGCAGCGGAGGGGGGGCGGTGGCTGTCCCGGCGGTGTCCCCGCGGTGTCCCCTCGGTGTCCCCGCGGTGTCCCCGGTGCCAGCCCCGCTGTCCCCGCAGAGCCCCAGCCTGCTGAGCGCCCCCGCCGGGTACATCCCCATGAACCAGCCCGGCCTGGGCTGCCCCCGACAGGTACCGGGGGGCTCCGGGGGGGCTCCGGGGGGGGCTCGAGGGGTGTTCCCAGGCTGGGGGCTCCCGGGCGGTTTTGGGGGCTCCCCCCTCCCTCCTGGTGTCCCCAGGCCGGGGGTCTCGGGGGGGTTTTGGGGTCCCCCCCCTCACTCCCGGGGTGGTTTTGGAGTCTCCCCCTGACCCTCTCTGTCCCCAGGCCGGGGGGGTCTCGGGATAGTTTTGGGGTCCCCCCCTCACTCCCGGGGGGGGGGTTTGGGGTCTCCCCCTGATCCCCGCTGTCCCCAGGCCGGGGAGGTCTCGGGGGGGGCGGTTTGGGGTCTCCCCCCTCACTCCCGGGGTGGTTTTGGGGTCCCCCCCTGACCGCCGCTGTCCCCAGGCCGGGGGGGGTGTGTCTCAGGGGGGTTTTGGGGTCTCCCCCTCACTCCCGGGGTGGTTTTGGGGTCTCCCCCTCACTTCCGGGGGGGTTTTGGGGTCTCCCCCTCACTCCCGGGGGAGTTTTGGGGTCTCACCCCTCACTCCCGGGGTGGTTTTGGGGTCCCCCCCTGACCCCCGCTGTCCCCAGGCCGGGGTGGGGGTGTCTCAGGGGGGTTTTGGGGTCTCCCCCCTCATTTCCGGGGTGGTTTTGGGGTCTCTCTCTCACTCCCGGGGTGGTTTTGGGGTCCCCCCCTGACCCCCGCTGTCCCCAGGCCGGGGGCTCGCGGCCGCCGCGGCGGAGCCGGCAGGAATCCCTGGGCCGGACGGTGTCGGAATCGTCCGAGGGTCGCGGGACGGCCTCGGAGCTGGAGCTGGGGGGCTCGGGGGGCTCCCTGGTTGGGGGGGGGGGCAGCCTGTGCCGCAGCCTCCGCTCGCGGGGGGGGGACAGCGCTTACCTGTCCCAGCGGGGGAGCCTCCCCCCGGCGCCCCCCGGCTCCCCGGGCAGCGAGGAGGATCCCAACGGCTACGTCAGCCCCACCTGCGGCCTCCGCGGTGAGGAGGGGGCTCTGGGGGGGGCGGGGGGGGGTCCCGTCACGGTGTGGTGGGGCTGGGGGTCTCGGGGAGGGGGGGTCTTGTCCCTTTGGGGTGGGGCTGGGGGCTCCCCCCATTCATAGGGGTCGTTATGGGGGGGTCTTTTCAGATTGGGGCTGGGGGCTCCCTCTGTCTGTGGGGGTTTTAGGGAGGGGGGGTCTTGTCACTTTGGGTTGGGGCTGGGGGGTCCCCCGGTTCGTAGGGGTCTTGGGGAGGGGGGGGTCTTGTCCCTTTGGATTGGGTTTTGGGGCTCCCCCCATCCGTGGGGGTCTTTATGGGGAGGGGGGTCTTTTCAGATTGGGGCTGGGGGCTCCCTCTGTCTGTGGGGGTTTTAGGGAGGGGGGGTCGTGTCCCTTTGGGTTGGGGCTGGGGGGTCCCCCGGTTCGTAGGGGTCTTGGGGAGGGGGGGGTCTTGTCCCTTTGGATTGGGTTTTGGGGCTCCCCCCATCCGTGGGGGTCCTTATGGGGGGGGGTCTTTTCTCTTCAGATTGGGGCTGGGGGCTCCCCTCATTCCCGGGGGTCTTGGGGAGGGGGGGTCTCATCCCATTGGATTGGGTCTGGGGGCTCCCCCCCCATTCACAGGGGTCCTTATGGGTGGGGTCTTGTCCCATGGGGGGGGGGTGGTCCCATCCCGCAGGGTTTGGGGTCTCCCGTGGCTCTAGGGGGGTCCTTCCCCTGTTTTTTGGGGTGGGGGTCTCCCGTGGCTCTTAGGGGGCTCCATCCCCTGTCTGTTTTTTTTTTTTTTGGGGGGGGGGGTCGGTTTTGGGGTCCAGGCTGTGCGGGGGGGGGATCATTTTGGGTCTGATCACTGAAGATCCCAGCCTGGGCTGACCCCAGGTGAGCCCCCCAGGCAGCCGGGGGGACCCCGAGAGGTGGGGGGGGGGGGGGCTGGCCTGTGTCTGACCCCCCCTCGCCCCCTCCCCAAATCCCCCGGCAGACACAGACCCCGCCGGGGGCTCGGTACCGGCCCCGGAGGAGGAGGAGGAGGAGGAGTACGAGTACATGAACCGGCGGCCAGGGGGGGCCCCGGGAGCCCCCCAAGCCCGGCCGGCCTCGCTGGAAGAGCTGGGCTACGAATACATGGAGGTGGGCTCGGAACCCGGCGGGGGGGGGGCGGGACCCCCGCCCGGCGCCCCCCAAGCCCCGCCGGGCGCTGAGGATGAAGAAGAGGAGGAAGAAGAAGAAGAGGAAGAAGACTACGAGTACATGAACAAACAACCGCGGCTCAGCCGCTCGCTGGGCACCGAACCCAACCCGGGGGGGCTCCCGGGACCCCCGCGCCACGACGGCTACACCGAGATGAGAGCGGGGGCGGCGGCGGGGGGCGACAGCAGCGCCGCGACCCCCGCGGGGGGGGACGAGCAGGGGTACGAGGAGATGGAGGCGGTGCTGAGGCCGCGCTGCTGCCCCGGCTGCCGGAGCCCCCCCGGTTGTCGGAGCCCCCCCGGCTGCCGGAGCCCCCCCGGGGGTCCCGGCATGAAGCCCCTGCGGAGTTTGGAAGCCTCGGACTGCGCCTTCGATAATCCCGATTATTGGCACAGCCGCCTCTTCGCCAAAGCCGACGGGCAGAGGACGTAGGGGAAACCCCCCTCCCCACCCGGGACCCCCTCCCCATCTCACCCCGGGACCCCCCTCCCCACCCGGGACCCCCCCCTCACCTCACCCCGGGACCCCCCTCCCCACCCGGGACCCCCTCCCCATCTCACCCCGGGACCCCCCTCCCCACCCGGGACCCCCTCCCCACCTCACCCCGGGACCCCCCTCCCCACCCCGGGGGGCTCCCACTGGATATGAAGGATCCCCCACCCCCCCTCCCCGGGTGGATCTTCGGGGGTCTCAGCCCCACTTTGGGGGCTCCTGTGCCTCCCCCCTTTCCCACCCCCCCGGTTTTTTTTGGGGGGCGCGCCGAGGTGGGGAGGGGGCAGAGGAGACCCCCACCCTCCCGGATCCGTCTGCCATCTCCACCCCCCCACTGAGTGAAGGTGCTCCCCAAATCTCCGGGGTAGGGGGGGGCAGGGGTCCCTGGGGGTCCCTGGGGGTCCCCCGGTCAGAGGGGGTTGCTCCCTGGAAGGACCCCAGACTCATTTTCAGGTTTCCCCGTTCTCTGCTGAGTGAAGGTTTGGGGGTGTCCCACCCCCCCCCCCTCCCCGGAGGTCGGGATGCCTTTTTGGGGTGTTTTCCCCGGTTTTTCGGGGGCTGCCCCTGTTTGAGGGGGGGAGGGAGGGGGGGGAACCCCCGCTCAGGGATCGCCCCCGGCCCCGGGGGTCGCGCGGGGGGGATGAAAATAAAGGAATTTTAATAAAAGCCTCGGGGCTGAGGTTTGGGGGGGGGGTCGGGGAGGGGCTGGAACGGGGGATCGGGGGGGGACACCGGAGCGGGGATCGGGAGCGCGGCCCGGGGACAGCGGCAGCCCCGGGGCAGTGACCGGTGCCGGTGCTGGGGGGGGGGGTCGCGGGGGGTGGCCCGGGGGGTCCGGCGGGGCTGGGAGCACGGGACTGAGGGCGGTGCGTGGGTCCAGTGCCACGGTCCGGGAACGGCAGGGACCGGTCCGAACAGGGACCGGCCCCGGTGTGGCCGCGGTGCCGGTGCTGGGGGGGGGCAGAGGGGCTTGACCGGGGGTCCGGGAGCTGAGTGGGAGCGGGGTCGCGGGTCTGGGGGTTCTGAAAGGGACCGGTGCCTGCAGGGTTGGATCCCGGAACATCCCGGGGATCCCGACAGCCGAGGGAAGGGCGGAGTCACCGGTCCCGGTGCCGAAATTCCGCACCCGCCCCTTCCCTCCTTCCGCCTACACTCCCCATCACCCCCCGCGCGCCGCTTCCGGTCTCGCTCTCGGGAGAACCGCGCGGCACGCCGGGAGTTGTAGTCCGCAGGGAAAGGGGGGGAGTGGCACCCACGCGTCCGGGGCTCTGCTCGTGGGGGCCGCCGGGAGTTGTAGTCCAGGGGGGCGGGAAGGACTCGCGTTCCCAGCGTGCCCCGCGCGGAGCCCGCGCTCTGCCCTGCTCGCGCCTCCGGCTCGCGGTCCCGGGGGCTCCTCAGCGCCGGGCGGGGGGGGGGCTCGAGCAGGCCCGGGGGGCTCCGGGGGGCTCGGCGGGGCTCCCACCATGTCGGGCGAGGAGGAGGCGAGCGAGCTCACCATCGCCGAGGACCTGGTGGTGACCAAGTACAAGATGGGGGGGGACATCGCCAACCGTGAGTGCGGGCCGCGGCCGGGGGGGGCGGCGGGGAGGGCGCGGGGGAAGCGCTGAGGGGGAGGGGGAGCGGCCGGGCCTGAGCGCCCCCCAACCCCGCCGTGAGACCCCCGGGCTGGGCCGCCACGGCTCGGGACGCGCTGCTTGGGGCTGGGGGCGGGGGTGGGGGGAGCGGTGTGGGACAGGGGGGGGTCCCGGTGTAACCCCCCCCCCCCCCAGCCCCGGTGCGCGGGAGCCTCCCGGTCCCGGCGGGCCCCGGCCCCGCGCGGCCGCCGCCGCTGCCGGCACGTGGTACCGCGCCCCACGTGCACCGGCGGCGCGGGGGGAGCGGGGCCGGGCCTGCCGCCCCCCGCCGCCAACACCGCCGGGGCCGCTTTTGTTCGGCCTCTGACCCTTCCCTGCCCTCCCGGTTACCGGGGGCGCGGGGGGGGCCGAGCCCCGCGGGGACCGGACGGGAGCGGGGGGAGCCCCAGGCCGGGCCGGGGGGGGGGGGGCGGCTGCTCCGGGAACCGGGTCCGGCCCTGGGAATGAGGGGGGTTCGGTTCTGGGGGTCCCAGAGCGGTTTGGCGGTGCTGTCCCGGGAACGGGCTCCGGTTCTGGGAGTGGGGTCCTGGCCCGGGATCGGGGCTCCTGGCCCGGCCAGGGTGTGGATCCAGCCCCGGGAATGAAGCTCCTGTCCCGGGAATGGGGCTCCAGCCCGCTGCCCCCCCTTTTCCTTCCCCGGTTATTCTTGAAAGCCTTTCCCCGCCGTTCCCGGTGTCCCGGAGCCGCCCGGACCGGTTCCGCGGGGCTCCCCGCTGTCCCACCCCGCTTCCTGCTGACTCCAGAGCTTCTTTCGATTGAACTCCGCTCGGGTGTCCCGGGAGAGGCTTTTGGGGCGAGCGGGGATTCCCTTCGGGAAGGGAGGGAGGGCTCCTGGGCAGACTGGAAGTTTGGCCGCCTCCCTTCCCGGGGGGAAAGGCAGCTCCCCGCGGCTTCTCCTCCCTCGTGGAGAGCAAACACACCAGAAAAAAAAAATTAAAAATAAATAGGCGAAAAAAACCCTTCCAGCTGTCGGTTTTTAGGGCTGGAAAGTGCCTGAACTCCCTAAAAAAAAAACCATCGGGAAGGAGGGAGAGAGGGATCAGAGAGGAGTGTTCCCGCTCCTCTGATACCGAGGGTTTTCCCCTTTATCTGCTTTTTATTTTTATTTTTTTCCCCTCGTGTTTGTTTTATTTCCCCCCTCCGTGTCCCGGCGGGCTCTTATCGGCAGCGTTATCCTCGCTTGGAGATATTCCCGACTTTCCCATGGAAAAGCGCTGGGAGAAGGGAGGGGGGGTTGGAATTTCGGAGTCCTTGCACAGGTGACAGCGCTGCCGAGGATTCCTTGGAATTCCGAGAGAGAACACCTTGGGCCAAAGCAGGGGGAGGCAACGTCAGGGGACACTCCAGGATCCCAAAATATTTTGGGAGGAGGAAAAAAAGGGTCCGGGGATGCTTTTTTTCCCCTCAGAGGCACGAGGCAGGCTGGGATTCCTTGCCCCAAAAACTTCCTGGAGTCGTGGGGCGTTCCCTGACGCGTTCCCTGGAAAACAGGGGACTCCTGGGGTGGCCTTTGATGTCTCCCAGTCATTCCCAAACCTGTTTTTGGGAGCTCTGATTCCTCCTGGAGGAATGTGGGAGCACCAGGTTCCCGCTTCCCCAAATAAAGGGTGAAAGTCACCAAAAAAAAAAAACCAAAAAAACCCCAAATTTTATTTTTTATTTCAATTTTTATTGAAAACAGGGGACTCCTGGGGTGGCCTTTGATGTCTCCCAGTCATTCCCAAACCTGTTTTTGGGAGCTGTGACTCCTCCTGGAGGAATGTGGGAGCACCAGGCTCCCCAAATAAAGGGTGAAATCCACCAAAAAAAACCCAAACCCCACAAAAAAAAACCCAAAAAACCACAAACCAAACAAAAAAAACCCCCAAATTTTATTTTTATTCCCATTTTTACTCCTGAACTCAGCAGGATTTACGCCTTATGAGGTTGGGAATTACTGGGTGTTGGATTTGGGGCTGTGGATCTGTAGAATGAGGTTTTTTAGGGTTTTTTTTTTTTTTGGGTTTTTTTTGGGAATTCTCCAGGGGTGCTGCGCGCCGTGGTGGAGGCGGCGAACCCCGGCGCGTCCGTGCTGTGCCTGTGCGAGAAGGGCGACGCCATGATCATGGAAGAGACCGGGAAAATCTTCAAGAAGGAAAAGGAGATGAAGAAAGGTGCGTGGGGGGGATTGATCCTGCACGAGGGACCCCCCTGATTTTAACCCAGAGCCTCCTCCCTGCTGCCCGTTCCTGGGGATTTATGGGGAGGGTGGCTCTGGAGGGTCTGGGGCACTGGGGTTTGTCACCGAATTCCCATCCTGAGGGTGCTGGGAGTGGGATTTGTCACCAAATTCCCATCTTGAGGTTGCTGGGAGTAGGTTTGGGTGGGATATTGTGAAGGAATTCCTCCCCTGGAATGGAATTCCCATCCCTGCAAGTGCCCCTGCTTGCAATTCCTGTAGATCCGTGGGTTTGGTGTGGGAGGGTGGCTCTGGAGGGTCTGGGGCACTGGGATTTGTCACCAAATTCCCATCCTAGAGGTGCTGGGAGTAGGTTTGGATGGGATATTGGGAAGGAATTCCTCTCCTGGAATGGAATTCCCATCCCTGCAAGTGCCCCTGCTTGCAGTTCCTGTGGATCCATGGGGATGATGTAGGAGGAGGGTCTGGGATTTGTCACTGAATTCCCATCCTGAGGGTGCTGGGAGTGGGTTTAGGTGGAATATTGGGAAAAAATTCCTCCCCTGGAATGGAATTCCCATCCCTGCTTCCAGTTCCTGTGGATTTGGTGTGGGAGGGTGGCTCTGGAGGGTCTGGGATTTGTCACCAAATTCCCATCTTGAGGGTGCTAGGAGTAGGTTTGGATGGGATATTGGGAAGAAATTCCTCCCCTGGAATGGAATTCCCATCCCTGCTTCCAGTTCCCGTGGGTCCATGGGTTTGGTGTGGGAGGGTGGCTCTGGAGGGTCTGGGGCACTGGGGTTTGTCACCGAATTCCCATCCTGGAGGTGCTGGGAGTGGGATTTGTCACCAAATTCCCATCCTGAGGGTGCTGGGAGTGGGATTTGTCACCAAATTCCCATCCTGAGGGTGCTGGGAGTGGGATTTGTCACCAAATTCCCATCCTGAGGGTGCTGGGAGTGGGATTTGTTACCAAATTCCCATCCTGAGGGTGCTGGGAATGGGGTTTGTCACCAAATTCCCATCTTGAGGGTGCTGGGAGTGGGTTTGGATGGGATATTGGGAAGGAATTCCTCCCCTGGAATGGAATTCCCATCCCTGCTTCCAGTTCCCGTGGGTCCATGGGTTTGGTGTGGGAGGGTGGCTCCGGGATTTGTCACCAAATTCCCATCCTGGAGGTGCAGGAAGCAGGTCTGGATGGGACATTGGGAAGCAATCCCTCCCCGGCACGCAATTCCCATCCCAGGAGCAGCCTGGGCTCAGGGGGAGGTGTCCCAGGGGGCTTTGAGGTGCTCCCCAAATCCCTGATTTAGGGTTTTTGTTCCCTCCCCGTGCCAGGCATCGCCTTCCCCACCAGCCTCTCGGTCAATAACTGCGTCTGTCACTTCTCCCCGCTCAAGAGCGACCAGGATTACATCCTCAAGGACGGGGACCTGGTCAAAATGTGAGTGCCTGGGGCTCATCCCACGGGAATTCCCGCTCCTTTCCCCAAAAATCCCCAAAAGGGTTCGGCTTCGGAGCACCTGCGTTCCTCACGGCATTAATTCCTTGCTAATTAAAGGTTAATAACGAGCCTGGAGGGGCTCCTGGGGAGCCTGGAGGGGCTCCTGGGGTGCTGGTGCCTCTGGAATTCCGCCTGGAATTCCTGGAATTCCCATTTCCCTGCATCCCATGGGAATTCCCTCCCCTTCCCTAAAAATCCCAAAAGGATTCGGGTTCGCAGCACCCATTCCCACCCCATTTTCGTTAATTCCTTGCTAATTAAAGGTTAGTAACGAACCTGGAGGGGCTCCTGGGGCATCATTCCCTGTGCCTGGAATTCCTGGAATTCCCATTTCCCCGCATCCCATAGGAATTCCCTCTCCTTCCCCAAAAATACCAAAAGGATTCGGGTTCCGACCACCCACCCCCTGTTTTCGTTAATTGCTTGCTAATTAAAGGTTAGTAACGAGCCTGGAGGGGCTCCCGGGGCGCTGGTGCCTCTGGAATTCCGCCTGGAATTCCTGGAATTCCCGTTTCCCCTCTCTCCGCAGCGACCTGGGCGTGCACGTGGACGGCTTCATCGCCAACGTGGCGCACACCTTCGTGCTCGGCGCCTCCAAGGTGGGTTTGTCATCGGGGGGTGTCTGCTGGGGGTGGGGGGCCCTGGGCTGCCAGGGGGGCACTGGGGCCTCTGGGTCTGAGGTGGCACCACCTGGAACCTCTGGATCTGAGGTGCCAGCATCCCAAAATCTCAGGATCCCGAGGTGGCACCATCCCAGGGTTTCTGGATCCCAAGGTGCCACCACCCTGGGGCCTCTGGGTCTGAGGTGGTACCATGCCAGGGTTTCTGGATCCTGAGGTGGCACCGCTCTGGAACCTCTGGATCTGAGGTGGCACCACCCTGGAACATCTGGATTCAGGGTGGCAGTACCCAGGGGCCTCTGGATCTGAGGTGGCACCATCCCAAAATCTCTGGGTCCCAGGTGCCACCATCCCAGGGTTTCTGGATCCCAAGGTGCCACCACCCTGGGGTCTCTGGATCTGAGGTGGCACCACCTGGAACCTCTGGATCCCGAGGTGGCACCACCTGGAACCTCTGGATCCCGAGGTGGCACCATCCCAGGGTTTCTGGATCCCAAGGTGCCACCACCCTGGGGTCTCTGGATCTGAGGTGGCACCACCTGGAACATCTGGAGCCCCTGGATCCAAGGTGGCAGTGCCCTAGAGTAGCAGGATCTCAGGTGGCACCACCCTGGAACCTCTGGATCTGAGGTGGCACCATCCCAAAATCTCTGGATCCCAGGTGCCACCATCCCAGGGTTTCTGGATCCTGAGGTGGCACCACCCTGGAACATCTGGATCTGAGGTGGTACCATCCCAAAATCTCAGGATCCTGAGGTGCCACCATCCCAGGGTTTAGGGATCCCGAGGTGCCACCACCTGGAGCCTCTGGGTCCCGAGGTGCCACCACCCTGGGGTCTCTGGATCCCGAGGTGGCACCACCTGGAACCTCTGGATCTGAGGTGGCACCATCCCAGGGTTTCTGGATCCCAAGGTGCCACCACCCTGGGGTCTCTGGATCTGAGGTGGCACCACCTGGAACATCTGGAGCCCCTGGATCCAAGGTGGCAGTGCTCTAGAGTAGCAGGATCTCAGGTGGCACCACCCTGGAACATCTGGATCTGAGGTGGCACCATCCCAAAATCTCAGGATCCCGAGGTGCCACCATCCCAGGGTTTCTGGATCCCGAGGTGGCACCACCCTGGAACATCTGGAGCCCCTGGATCCAAAGTGGCAGTGCCCTAGAGTAGCAGGATCCAAGGTGGCACCACCCTGGAACATCTGGATTCAGGGTGGCAGTACCCAGGGGCCTCTGGATCTGAGGTGGCATCACCTGGAGCCTTTGGATCTGAGGTGGTACCATCCTGGAACATCTGGATCTGAGATGGCACCATCCCAAAATCTCTGGATCCCGAGGTGCCACCATCCCAGGGTTTCTGGATCCCGAGGTGGCACCACCTGGAACCTCTGGATCCGAGGTGGCTCTGCCTTGGAGTGTCAGGATCCCAGATGCCACCATCCCAAAATCTCTGGATCCCAGGTGCCACCATCCCAAAATCTCTGGGTCCCAGGTGCCACCATCCCAAAATCTCTGGGTCCCAGGTGCCACCATCCCAAAATCTCTGGGTCCCAGGTGCCACCATCCCAAAATCTCTGGATCCCAGGTGCCACCATCCCAAAATCTCTGGATCCCAGGTGCCACCATCCCAAAATCTCAGGATCCCAGATGCCACCATCCCAAAATCTCTGGGTCCCAGGTGCCACCAACCCAAAATCTCTGGCTCCCAGCTGCCACCATCCCAGATTTTCTGGATCTGAGGTGGCAGATGATGCTGGAAAGACCTTGGGGAAGGAACTTTTTGGGAATTATTTCGCTCCAGCGACTTTGTGAAGGGGGGGAAACCCCAAACTCCCCACTGGAATTTTGCTGCAATTCCTCCCCAACCTGTGGCTTTTGACCGGACTGGGAATCCCCTGGAATTCTTCTGGGGGATTCCAGGAATTCCCAAACGCTCAGAAATCCCAAATTTTTGCTTTTTTCCCCCCAGGAGAATCCCGTCTCCGGCCGCAAAGCCGACGTCATCAAGGCTGCTCACCTCTGTGCCGAGGCCGCCCTGCGCCTGGTGAAACCCGGCAACCAGGTGGGCATCCCGGGAATTCCGGGAATTCTGGGAATTCTGGGAATCGGCACAGGGATTTGGGGAATTTTGTTAATTTTGGGAATTCTGGGAATCAGCACAGGGATTTTGGGGATTTTGGAAATTCTGGGAATCAGCACAGGGATTTGGGGAATTTTAGGAATTTTGGGAATTCTGGGAACCAGCACAGGGATTTTGGGAATTTTAGGAATTTTGGGAATCAGCACAGGGATTTTGGGAATTCTGGGAATTCTGGGAATCAGCACAGGGATTTTGGGAATTCTAAGAATTCTGGAAAGCAGCACAGGGATTTTGGGAATTTTGGGAGTTTTGGGAATTCTGGGAATCAGCACAGGGGTTTTGGGAATTCTAAGAATTCTGGGAATCAGCACAGGGATTCAGGGAATTTTGGAAATTTTGGGAATTCTGGGAATCAGCACAGGGATTTTGGGAATTTCAGGACCCAGCCCCTGGAATTTTGTGGGGGATCTGTATGGAAAAAATGCCGCTTTTTCCCGTTTCCAACCAAAGCAGCTGTTGGGGGGTTTCTTCCAAAAAAAAAAAAAAAAAGGGATTTTAGGGAAGCTCGGGGCGGGAATTTTTTTATCCATAAAATGTTTTTTTTTCCCCGTTTTTTTTTTCTCCCAGAACACACAAGTGACAGAGGCCTGGAATAAAATCGCCCACGCGTTCCACTGCACGCCCATTGAAGGTGAGGGGGAGGGAATTCCTGGGAAAAGGGAATTCCAGGGGAAAAGGGAATTCCAGGGAAAAGGGGATTCCAGCAAAAAGGAATCACGGGAAAAGGGATTTCCAGGGAAAAAGGGAATTCCAGGGGAAAAGGGATCACTGGGAAAAGGAGATTCCAAGGGGAAAAAAGGGATCCCAGGGGAAAAGGGAATCCTGGACAAAAGGTGATTCCAGGGAAAAGGAATCCCAGTCCACCCCTGTCCACCCCAGTCCATCCCAGTGCATCCCAGTCCACCCCATTAATCCCAGTCCACCCTACTAATCCCAGTCCATCCCAGTCCATCCCATTAATCCCAGTTCATCCCATTAATCCCAGTCCATCCCATTAACCTCAGTCCATCCCAGTCCCTCCCATTAACCCCAGTCCACCCCAGTCCATCCCAGTCCATCCCATTAATCCCAGTCCACCCCAGTCCACCCCATTAATCCCAGTCCATCCCATTAATCCCAGTCCATCCCAGTCCATCCCATTAATCCCAGTCCACCCCAGTCCACCCCATTAACCCCAGTCCACCCCATTAATCCCAGTCCACCCCAGTCCACCCCAGTCCACCCCATTAACCCCAGTGCCCCCCAGTTCCCCCCAGTGCCCCGTTAACCCCGCGGTGCCCGCAGGGATGCTGTCGCACCAGCTGAAGCAGCACGTGATCGACGGGGAGAAAACCATCATCCAGAACCCCTCGGAGCAGCAGCGGTGAGCGGGGCGGGGGGACGGGGGTTTGGGGTGAGGGGTGCGGGGTTTGCGGGGTTTGGGGTGAAGAGTGGGGGGTTTGGGGTGAGGGGTGGGGGATTTGGGGGGTTTGGGGTGAGGAATGGGGGGTTTGGGGTGAGGGGTGCAGGGTTTGGGGTGAGGAATGGGGTCAGGAATGGGGTCAGGGGGAAATGGGGTAAGGGAAAAAATGGGGGAGTGAGAAATGGGGGGTCAGGGGGAAAAACGGGGGATTTGGGGTGAGGAAAGGGGTCAGGGTGAGGAATGGGGTTGGGGGAAAATGGGGGGAAAAGTGGAATTTGGGGTGAGGAATGGGGTCAGGGAGAAAATGGGATCGGGGTAAATGGGGTGTCAGGGGATAGAGGGGGGATTGAAGTGAAAAAATTAAGGGGATCAGGGGGAGAAATTTGGGGGGTTTAAGGTGAGAAATGGGGGCTCCTGGAAGGTTTTTGGGGTTTCCTGGAAGGTTTTGGGGTTTCCAGGAATACTTTGGGTCTCCTGGAAGGTTTTGGGATCTCCTGGAAGGGTTTTGGGATTCCCTGGAAGGTTTTGGTATTTCCTGGAAGGTTTTGGGGTTTCCAGGAATGCCTTACATCTCCTGGAAGGTTTTTGGGGTTCCCTGGAAGGTTTTTGGGGTTTCCAAGAACGTTCTGGACCTTTTCCCTGGGAGCTCTTTCCCTACAGAATTCCCAGATGTTTTCCTGCCTCCCCCAAACCCCTTTTCCCCCCAGGAAGGACCACGAAAAGGCCGAGTTCGAGGTGCACGAGGTCTACGCCGTCGACGTCCTGGTCAGCAGCGGCGAGGGGAAGGTCAGCCCGGCCCCAAAAACCCCGGAATTCTTTGGGGTGGACTTTTCAGGATGGATTTTTTGGGGTGGATGTCCAGATTCTGGGAATTTTTTTGGGATGGATGTTTCGGGATGGATGTTTCGGGATGGATTTTTTTGGGGTGGATGTTTCGGGATGGATTTTTCGGGATGGGTGTTTTGGGATGGATTTTTCAGGATGGGTGTTTCAGGATGTATTTTTTGGGGCGGCTGTTTTGGGGCGGCTGTTTTGGGGCGGCTGTTTTGGGGCGGCTGTTTCAGGATGAATTTTGGGGCGGCTGTTTCAGGATGAATTTTGGGGCGGCTGTTTTAGGATGAATTTTGGGGCGGCTGTTTTGGGGCGGCTGTTTTGGGGCGCCTGTTTTGGGGCGGCTGTTTTAGGATGAATTTTGGGGCGGCTGTTTTGGGGTGGCTGTTTTAGGATGAATTTTGGGGCGGCTGTTTTAGGGCGGCTGTTTTAGGATGAATTTTGGGGCGGCTGTTTTGGGGCGGCTGTTTTGGGGCGGCTGTTTTGGGGCGGCTGTTTTAGGATGAATTTTGGGGCGGCTGTTTTGGGGCGGCTGTTTTAGGATGAATTTTGGGGCGGCTGTTTTAGGGCGGCTGTTTTGGGGCGGCTGTTTCAGGATGAATTTTGGGGCGGCTGTTTTGGGGCGGCTGTTTTAGGGCGGCTGTTTCAGGATGAATTTTGGGGTGGCTGTTTTGGGATGTATTTTTTGGGGTGGCTGTTTTGGGGTGGCTGTTTTGGGGTGGCTGTTTTGGGGTGGCTGTATCGGGATGCATTTTTGGGGTGGCTGTTTCGGGGTGGCTGTTTCAGGGTGGATGTTTTGGGGTGGCTGTTCCGGGATGAATTTCGGGGCGGCTGTTTTGGGGCGGCTGTTTTGGGGTGGATATTTCAGGATGCATTTTTGGGGTGGCTGTTTTGGGGTGGCTGTTTTGGGGTGGCTGTTTCAGGGTGGCTGTTTTGGGGTGGCTGTTTTGGGGTGGATATTTCAGGATGTATTTTTGGGGTGGCTGTTCCGGGATGAATTTCGGGGCTGCTCTTTGGCAGGCCAAGGACGCGGGCCAGAGAACCACCATCTACAAGCGCGACCCCTCCAAGCAGTACGGGCTGAAGATGAAAACCTCGCGCGCCTTCTTCAGCGAGGTGGAGCGGCGCTTCGACACCATGCCCTTCACCCTCAGGTAACCCGCGCTCACCTGGGGCACCTGCACGGGGCTGGGGTACACCTGGGACACCTGCACGGGGCTGTGGGACACCTGGGAGACCTGCACGGGGCTGGGATTGCACCTGGACAGGGTTGGGATTCCACCTGGAACACCTGGATGGGGCTGGGATTGTACCTGGATGGGGCTGGAGCTCACCTGGGACACCTGGGACAGGGCTGGGACACCTGTACGGGGCTGGGCTCACCTGCACAGGGCTCTGGGACACCTGGACAAGGCTGGGATTGCACCTGGGACACTTGAATGGGGCTGGGCTTGCACCTGGATAGGGCTGGGATTCCACCTTGGACACCTGGACGGGGCTGGAATTCGGCTTGGATTACCTGGCCAGGCCTGGGTTACCTGCCAGGGCTGGAATTTCAGGGATTTGAGCCTTTCCCAGGCTGGTGTGTGTTGGTGTGAGCTCAGGTGGGCCCAGGTGTGCCCAGCTGTGCTCCCAGGTGTACTCAGATGCATGCAGGTGTGATCCCAGGTGTACTCAGGTGTGCCCAGGTGCACTCAGGTGTGCTCAGATGCATGCAGGTGATCCCAGGTGTGCTCAGATGTGCTCCCAGGTGTGCTCAGATGTGCTCCCAGGTGTGCTCAGGTGTGCCCAGGTGCACCCAGGTGTGATCAGATGCACGCAGGTGTGCTCAGGTGTGATCCCAGGTGTGCTCAGGTGTGCTCCCAGGTGTGATCCCAGGTGTGCTCAGGTGCTCCCAGGTGTGCTCAGGTGTGCTCCCAGGTGTGCTCAGGTGTGCTGTCCCCGCAGGGCGCTGGAGGACGAGAAGAAGGCGCGCATGGGGGTGGTGGAGTGCGCCAAGCACGAGCTGCTGCAGCCCTTCAACGTCCTCTACGAGAAGGAAGGTGAGGCTGGGGCAGGTGGGGACACCTGGGGGACACCTGGGGGACACCTGGGGACAGGGGAGGGACAGGTGAGACCTGGATCCAGGTGAGTTTGGAGCTGCGAAGCCACTCACAGAGCAGGGATTGCAGGTCCTGGCAGGGCAGTGGCTCAGGGTTTGTCACTCACAGGTCCTGGCAGGGCAGTGGCTCAGGGTTTGTCACTCACAGGTCCTGGCAGGGCAGTAGCTCAGGGTTAACCCCAGGTCCTGGCAGGGCAGTAGCTCAGAGTCACCCCCAGGTCCTGGCAGGGCAGTAGCTCAGGGTCACTCACAGGTCCTGGCAGAGCTGTAGCTCAGGGTCACCCCCAGGTCCTGGCAGGGCAGTGGCTCAGGGTCACCCCCAGGTCCTGGCAGGGCAGTGGCTCAGTGTTAACCCCTCGGTGCCCGCAGGGGAGTTTGTGGCCCAGTTCAAGTTCACGGTGCTGCTGATGCCCAACGGCCCCATGAGGATCACCAGCGGCCCCTTCGAGCCCGAGCTCTACAAATCCGACCTGGAGGTGCAGGACGGGGAGCTCAAGGTGAGTTCCTCATTAATTAATATTCCTCGTTAATAACGCTAATATGCTGATTATGTAGCTGTGTAAGCACACAATCCATTTGTTTACATTTCCACATAAAACAGTCATGGGACAATTTGTCTATTTTTAGATTTTATTTTTATTTTTATTTTGTTTTAATAAACACTATTTATTAGTGTTTATTAGTACTTATTAGTACTTATTAGTATTTATTAGTATGTATTAGTGTTTGTTTATTAGTGTTTATTAGTATTTATTCATATTTATTAGTGCTTATTTATGTTTATTATTGTTTATTAGTGTTTTTTAGTATTTATTAGTGTTTTTATTAGTATTTATTATTGTTTATTAGTGTTTTTAGTATTTATTAGTGTCTTTATTAGTATTTATTAGTATTTATTAGTATATATTAGTGTATTTATTACTATTTATTCATATTTAATAGTTTTTATTTGTATTTATAAGTATTTATTAGTGTTTATTAGCGTTCTTATTAGTTATATTCATTAGTTGTAAATACAACAGTTGTGTTTACTTGCAAAATAAAATAGAGAAACGCTTATAATAGTTGTTAGTGCTAATAGATTATTGCTGATCAACAAGAAATAATTTTTTATATCTATAAATAATAAGGTAATTTTGATAGATAGTAAATATTAAATGAATTTAAATACGTATAAATAAAATGTATTGCAAATATAGGAATGTATAGTAAATTTGTAAAAAAAAATTTGAAAAAAACTGATGTTGAGGGGGAAATGCAAATTTGATGGGAAAAGTTCATTTTGAGGGGAAAACCCCCTCATTTTTAACGAAAAAAAAATCTACGTTTTGAGGGAGAGACGGCCCTCATTTCTGAGGGGAAAGTGTTCATTTCTGAGGGAAAACATTCATTTCTGAGGGGAAAGTGCTCATTTCTGAGGGGAAAACGTTCATTTCTGAGGGGAAAACGCTCATTTCTGAGGGGAAAACGTTCATTTCTGAGGGAAAACATTCATTTCTGAGGGGAAAGTGCTCATTTCTGAGGGGAAAGTGTTCATTTCTGAGGGGAAAACGTTCATTTCTGAGGGAAAACGTTCATTTCTGAGGGAAAACGTTCATTTCTGAGGGGAAAACGTTCATTTCTGAGGGGAAAGTGCTCATTTCTGAGGGAAAACGTTCATTTCTGAGGGGAAAACGTTCATTTCTGAGGGGAAAACATTCATTTCTGAGGGAAAATGCTCATTTCTGAGGGGGAAATGCTCATTTCTGAGGGGAAAATGTTCATTTCTTAGGGGAAAATGCTCATTTTTGAGTGGAAAATGCTCATTTCCCCTTCCCTCCCTTCCAGGCCCTTCTACAAAGCTCTGCCAGCCGGAAGACCCAGAAAAAGAAGAAAAAGAAGGTAAAATTGAGCACTTTTTACCTCAGGAATTCCCAAATCTGAAATTCCCTGGGAAAGACCCTGAAAAAAAAAAAAAATCCCTGGATTTTTTTGTCCCCACAGGCTTCCAAAAACGCTGAAAATGCCACCACGGGGGAGACAGCAGAGGAGAACGAGGCCGGCGACTGAGAGAGCCTTTTCCAGTTCTCAAATCGCCCCCTTTTTTTTCCCCCCCCTCAAAAAAAAACAAAACACAAAACAAAAAGGAACAAAAACAACCCCACCAAAATCCAAATTTTCCATCCGGAAACGAAATAATCCGGTGTTGGTCCAGGCAGTCTGGAATTCCCACAGAATCCAACAGCTCCCGTTGACTTTGCCAAGGAGGGAGGAAAATCTCTCGGCCACTCGAGACTTCGAAGTGAAAAGAAACAAAATAAGAATAATAAGAATAATAAAAAACAGCCCGAAAGAGCAGCAGAGAAAAAAAAAATAATAAAAATTAGGAGTGAAAGTCGCTATTAAATCCTTTATATTCCCCCCCGTGTTTGGAGAGGTGAATCTGTAAAATCCAGGGAGAGAGGGAGCTGCTGATTCCTTCTTCCTCCTCCTGCTGCCTTTTTTTTTTTTTATTATTATTTTTTAATTTTTCCCTTTGGAAATTTTCACAAAAAAAAAACAACCCCAAAAAACCAGGTGATTCCACCCAGAAAAGTGCCCTGTGCGAGCAATCCGGGATTTTTGTCTTTTCCCTTTGGGATTGTACTTTTAGAATTGGGGGGAAAAAAAAAAAAACAACCCAAATTTTAAGTTCCCCACCCCCTCCACCAGGAGCCTTTTCTGCCTCTGCCTTGATTTAAGGGATTTCAAAAAAAAAAAAAAAAAAAAAAGAAAAAAAAATCGCTATTTTTTAACACAAAACTCGTTTTTAAAATGATCCAAACCCTCGGGGGAAGGCGCCGACATCCCGGCCTCGCGGAGCTGAATTCCCTAAAATCCCCGAGGGGGTTTTGGGTGTTTTTTATCCTTCCCGATATCCCCGGGAGCACATTCCACCTTTTTCCCCCGCCGTGAGCCGGAGGATAATTATTTTTGGGTGTTTTTTTTCACTTTTTCCCCCCCCCCTCTGGATTCTTGGCTAATTTTGGGGGGGAAAAATACTAATAAAAAAATATAAATCCCACCAGAATTCCTCAGGGGGGGGAGAGGTGAGGGAAGCGCTGCCGGATAGGCCCGAGCCCCAGGGGTATCGCTCTTTTATAGTCGATTTTTTACAAAAAAAAAACGCAGAAAAAAAACCGAGAAAAAAAAAAGCCGATTAAACGCCGTCAGTTGAATGTTTTGAGGTTTTTTTTTTTTCTTTGCCGATACCCCTGGTTCCTTTTTTCCCTCCCCCACCCCCAATCACCTCAGTTTTTTTGGGAATTCTGATTTTCTCGCCTTACCCGACGTTCCCGGGCGTTTCTCCGCAAGGCCGCGGGTGCTTCCTCGTCCAGATCCGAGTTTTCCACCCCGAAAAAACAACAAAAAACAAACTCCACACGTGCAAATGTTACCAAAGTCGAATAAAAGAGAAATAAACGATGCGATATTGGATTTTATTCCGGGTTTCTTTTTTGGTTTTTTGTTTTTTTTTTTTCCTCTGGCTCTTTGGGATTTGTTGGGTGGAACCTGCCCGGGCCTGGGCGGGTTTGGTGTTGGGAATGGGAGTTTTTCTGAGGGGAAAATGCTCATTTCTGTGGGAAAAACGCTCATTTCTGAGGGGAAAATGCTCATTTTTGAGGGGAAAATGGTAATTTTTGAGGAAAAAATGCTCATTTCTGTGGGAAAAACGCTCATTCCTGGGGGAAAATGCTCATTTCTGAGGAAAAAACGCTCATTTCTGAGGGAAAATCCTCATTTTTGAGGGGAAAAACTCGCTTTGAAGGGGAAAATAAATCGATTTGAGGGAAAAAAGCTCATTTTTAAAGGGAGGAAACCAACATTTTAAGGGAAACCCCCTCATTTTAGGGAAAAACCCATCATTTTAATGGAAAAAACCATGATTTTGAGGGGGAAACTCCCTCACTTTGAGGAGGAAAAACGGATATTGAGGGGAAAATGCAAATTAGATGGGAAAAGCTCATTTTGAGGAGAAAACCCCCTCATTTTTAAGGAAAATCTACATTTTGAGGGAGAGACATCCCTTAAGGGAAAACCCCTCCTTTGGGGGAGAAAACCCCTCAACATAAAGGTAAAAAAAATACTCATTTTGAGGGAAAACAAATTTTGAGCGGAAAAACCTCGTTTTGAGGTAAACCCCCTGTATTTTGCAGGAGTAAAAATCTCATTGTGAGGGGAAAACCTCCACTTTTTAAGGGAAAAATCTTCATTTCAGGCTTCTGAAGTGGTGTTCCCCCTGGAGACAGGAGCCAAAAGCGCTTCCAGCCCACGGCAGGATTTAAAAACCACTGAGACTCCCTGGAGGTTTATTTAATTTTCTATTTTGTATCATTTATGCTACAATATAAAAAATATTTTATATTTTTACTTTAAAGAAGAGTCCCCGGAGGGGGCTTCGGGTTGCAACAACAATCCCGTTAAAGCCTTGGATGAGCGGAAACTCCCGGAAAAAAAAAATAAAAGGAGAAAAAAAAAAAAAAGTACTTGATGCTTTTATTCCCAATAACTTGGAGGTGGGGAGGGACCAAACCGCGCGGCGGCGCAAAATGGCGACCGGCGGCGGACTACAACTCCCATGATGCTCCAAGAGAGAAGAACTACACTTCCCGTCATGGATCGCACAGCGATAGGCGTGGCCTGCCCCCCTTCCCTATAAATAGGCCCCAACGGGCGGCGCGAGCCCCTCTCCGCTGCCGCCATCTTGGTGCCTTCACCGGCCGCCGCCTCCATCCGCCGCCATCCGCCTCCATCCGCCGCCCCCCGCCCGCCGGGACTGAGCGGGGCTCCGCCGGACCGCCATGAGGGCCAAGGTGAGCGGCGAAGGGCGGCGCGGGGGCGGCCGATAGCGCCTCAGTAACGGCTGGGCCTGGATGAGGGAGGGCTGCGGCCTGGACATCCCATGGGGGCCGGGGGGGGGGGGTCCCGGTGAGGAGAAGCGGGGAACGGGAGGGGTCCCTGGTTTAGAGAACGGAGGGTCCCGGTGTGGGGCTGGGGGGGTCCCGGGGGGTGTTTTTGCTGGGAGGAATGCGGGGGGAGAAACTGGGAGGACTGGGAGAGAGAAGCCAGTGTGGGACTGGGAGGGAACTGGGGGCAGTGGGAGAGACAAACCAGTCTGGGACTGGGGGCACTGGGAGAGCCAAACCAGCTCGGGACTGGCGGGGACTGGAGGGGCAAACCGTGGTGGAACGGGGACACTGGGAGACAAAAACCCTGTGGGACTGGTGGGGACTTGAGGGCACTGGCAGAGACGAACCAGTTTGGGACTGGGGTGTCTGAGATAGATAAACCAGTATGGAACTGGGAACGCCAAAGCAGAGACTGGGGGGGACTGGGAAGGATAAACCAGTGTGGAACTGGGGGGAACTGGAGGCACCGGGAGAGCTGAACCAGTCTGGGATTGTGACAGCGGGGGAGACAAACCAGTCCGGGACTGGGAGCGCTAAACCAGTACAGGACTGGGGGCACTGGGAGAACCAAACCAGTACAGGACTGGGAGTGCTGGGAGAGCCAAACCAGTACAGGACTGGGGGCACTGGGACAGAGAAACCAGTACAGGACTGGGGTTACTGGGAGAGCCAAACCTGCGGGACTGGGGTTACTGGGAGAACCAAACCAGTACAGGACTGGGGGCACTGGGAGAACCAAACCAGTACAGCACTGGGGTTACTGGGAGAACCAAACCAGTACAGGACTGGGGTTACTGGGAGAGCCAAACCAGTGGGACTGGGGGCACTGGGAGAACCAAACCAGTACAGGACTGGGGGCACTGGGAGAACCAAACCAGTGGGACTGGGGGCACTGGGAGAGCCAAACCAGTACAGGACTGGGGGCACTGGGAGAGCCAAACCAGTGGGCACTGGGAGCACTGGGAAAACCAGACTCGAATGGGACTGGGGTTACTGGGAGAGCCAAACCTGAATGGGACTGGTGGGCACTGGGAGCACTGGGAAAGCCAAGCCCGGGTGGGCACCGGGAGCACCGGGAGGGATCCCGGCACTAACGCCCGTCCGTCCGTCTCTCCCGCAGTGGCGCAAGAAGCGAATGCGCAGGTACGTGCGAGCCCCGCGGGGCCGGGACCGGGGCCGGGGGGGAACCCGCGCGGTTCCCGGTGCCCTCCCGGCCCGGGAGGTTCCCGGTTCACCGGGCTGACGCCGCCGCCGCCGCTCTGTCCCCAGGCTGAAGCGCAAGAGGAGGAAGATGAGGCAGAGGTCCAAGTAACGGCCCCCGGCGGGGACGCGGCCCGGGGACTCCCCGGTGCAGTCCCGGTGCCGTCCCCGTGCCGCGAGCGGGGGTCCCGCCGTGCCCGGCCGGTTCTTTGCTTTGCGGCGGCCGCCGTGCCGTGAATAAAAGTTGGTTGTTGCTTATACACGGTGTGCGGGGCTGTGCCGGTAACCGGGGAGGGTTCCTCCGGTAATGGGGAACGGGGGGAGCAGGGCGGCGGTCCCGCTGGTAACGGGGCTGGGGGGGATGGCACTGGGGGTCCCGCCGGTAACGGGGCTGTGGGCGGCGAGGGTGTTCCAAGATCAGGAGACGGTCAGAACCGGGGGGGTTCTCTTCCATGGGGCCGGGGAGCGGCACCGGGAATCCTCCGGTAACGGGGAATGTGGATGGGACCGGTGGGGAGGAATCCTCCGGTAACGGGGCATGCGGATGGGACCGGGAGGAGGAATATTCCTCCGGTAATGGGGCAGGCGAGCAGGATCAGGGCGATGGTTCCTCCGGTACCGGGAGGCGAGGGTGGTACCGGGGGTGAGGAGTCCTTCGGTAACGGGGCAGGCAGGAGGGGCTTCCCCCGATAACTGGAGCAGGCTCGGGAGCGAGGCTCGGAATCCTCCGCTGACGGAGCCCCGTGGGCAGCAAACGGGCCCGCTCCGAACCGAACCGACCGGGGCGTTCCGGGATCGCTCACGCGGAGGGAGCCCCGCGCCGTCGCTGACGTCACGGTGACGCAATTCCGGCGCGCCGCGCGCTCCCGGCGCCGCTCGGGTCCTTCCGGGCCGCCCCGGAAGCGGCGCCCAGCGGGGTCCCGCCCGCCGCCGGCACCGGCCGCGCGTTGGTGGTGCCGGAGGCCCCGTGGGGAGGCCGCGAGCTGGTGAGTGCGGGCCCGGGCCGGGCCAGGCCGCGCTCCGCCGGGCCCCGCCGCTGACGGTGCGGGGCTCGGTGCCGCCCGGGGCGCGAGGAGCGGCCGCGGGGGACGCGCCGGGGTTCCCGCCGCGGTTCGGAGGCTGCGGCGGCGCCGGGAAGCACCGGGGCTGGCGGTGGGACAGGCGGGGGATTCCTGGCCGTGCTGACCCCGCAGCGGCTCCGCGGCAGCACCGGGACCCCGCGGCGGGTGCTCCCCCGGTGCCCCGGGGCGGGTGTTTTCTCCTCTCCACCGCTACCGGAGTCTCTCCCGGTCCCTCCCTCATTGCCCGGTGCCCCGGTGTGGATGTTTCTACCCCTTCCCAGCGGTACCGGGGCCCGTCCCGGTGCCTCCCTCGGTGCCCGGGGGTGGGTGAATCCCCCTGTCCCCCCATCCCGGGCTCCCTCCCGGTTCCTCCTTCACCCCATCCCTCCCTCCCTTGCCGCTGTTTCCCCTCCTCCTCCGCTCCTGTCAAAGCTCCCGCTGCCCCGGGGTGGGTGTAGAGCCCTTCCCCATCAGTACCGGCGTCACTCCCGGGCCCTCCTCCGGTGACCGCTCCTGGCCAGAGCCCCTCTCGGTACCCCGGGGGTGGGAATTTCCCCATTCCCGCTCCCTCCCTCAGCCTGTCCCTCCTTCTGTCCCTCCTCCGGTCACCTCGGGACCCCTCCCTCCGTGCCCCGGGGGTGGGAATTTCCCCATTCCCGGTCCTTCCCTCACCGTGTCCCTCCTCCGGTAACCCCTCCTGGCCGGGACCCTTCCCTGTCCCACCCCAGGGTGGGTGTAGACCCCTTCCCTCTCAGTACCGGTGTCACTCCCGGGCCCTCCCTCACTCCTGTCCTCTCCCTCCTCCGGTGACCCCGCCTGGCCGGGACCCCTCTCGGTACCCCAGGGGTGGGAATTTCCCCATTCCCGCTCCTTCCCTCACCTCCTTCTGTCCCTCCTTCTGTCCCTCCTCCGGTGACCCCGCCTGGCCGGGACCCCTCCCATTGCCCGGGGGTGGGTGGCGGTGGGAATTTCCCCATTCCCACCCCCCTCCAATCCTTCCCTCAGCCCCTCCCCTCGAAGATGCCGGACCGCGACGGCCGCGACGGCTACGCCACCACGGGGGGCGGCGGCGGCGGCGGCGGCGGCAGCGGCGACGAGGCGGGCGCCGGCGCCGACGACATCTGTCGCGATTTCCTCCGCAACGTCTGCAAGCGCGGCAAGCGCTGCCGCTTCCGCCACCCCGACATCTCCGAGGTCACCAACCTGGGCGTGCGCAAGAACGAGTTCATCTTCTGCCACGACTTCCAGAACAAGGAGTGCGTGCGCCTCAACTGCCGCTTCATCCACGGCACCAAGGAGGACGAGGACTGCTACAAGAAGACGGGCGAGCTGCCGCCCCGCCTGCGGCAGAAGGTGGCCGCCGGCCTGGGGCTGTCGCCCGCCGACCTGCCCAACAGCAAGGAGGAGGTGCCAATCTGCCGGGATTTCCTCAAGGGCGACTGCCAGCGCGGCGCCAAGTGCAAGTTCCAGCACCTGCAGCGGGACTACGAGTACGAGGCGCGGGGCCGCGAGCAGGGGCTGGGCCCCGGCGGGCGCCGCTACGAGCCCTACGACGGCCTCTACGACCCCGACGAGCCGGTGCTGAAGCGGCGGCGAGGGGCCGAGGGGCTCTACGAGGGTTACGAGTACGGCTTCGCCAGCCCGCGGGCCGTGGAGTACCGGCTGCTGGAGGAGGAGAACGTGCTGCTGCGGAAACGAGTGGAGGACCTCAAGAAGCAGGTGAACAACCTGCTGGCCACCAACGAGGTGCTGCTGGAGCAGAACGCTCAGTTCCGTAACCAGGCCAAGGTGATGACGCTCAGCTCCACGGCCACGGCCAGCGAGCAGACTCTGGCGCCCACGGTGGGCACGGTCACCAACTACAACCACAGCATCGCCCAGACGCACACCACGCTCAGCAGCCAGGCCCTGCAGCCCCGCCCCGTCACCCAGCAGGATTTGGTGGCGCCGGCCGGCGCTCAGGCCGCCCCGCCGGCCAACGCCGCCCCGCCCATGAACCCTGAGATCGCCCCGCTGTCGGCCGCCCTGGCGCAGACCATCGCCCAGGGCATGGCCCCGCCGCCCGTCTCCATGGCGCCCGTGGCCGTGTCGGTGGCGCCGGTGGCCGTGTCGATGGCGCAGCCGCTCGGCGGCATCACCATGAGCCACGCCACCACGCCCATGGTCACCTACCCCATCGCCTCGCAGAGCATGAGGATAACGGCCATGCCGCACTGACCCTGCCCCCCGGGGGGGCGGCGGGGCCCGGACGGACACACGGACGCTGTGGGGTGTTGGCTGTGTGGCGGAGAACCCCTCCCGGTACCGGGGAAGGGCGGGGGCGGGGTCGTGGGTGCTTCACCCTGGGGCCCCGTGGACGGACTGAGCGCCGGGGTTGAGTCCCGGGGTGGGGCACCGGGGCTCCCCGTGCCCTGTAATGTTTTCAGCTATTAAAACAAAACAAAAAACAAACCCCAAACCGAGGCGGGCCCGGCTGTCCCGGTAATGCCGGCGCGGGGTGGGGGGACACCGGGATGGGGACACGCGACCGAGGCCACGCCCCTCGCCGAGGCCACGCCCACAACTCTTTTAAAGGCGTGGCCAAACCCGTGACCCCTCCCAGTGGGGCGTGGCCAAGAATTGTCCGGCGGGCAGCGAGTGACGCGCGTGGGCGTGGCCTGGAGGGGCTCGGCGGTCAATGGGCGTGGCCACGCTCTGGCTGGGCGTGTCCCGGGGGGGGCCGCGCCGCTCGGCCAATCAGCGCCGCGTGCGTGCGCGGGGCGGGGCCGGGGCGGGAGCGGCAGCGGAGCGGGAGCGGAGAGCGGGAGCGGCGATGGAGCGGCGGAGCGGGCCCGGGCTGGCGGCTCTGGGCTCTTTGGGCCGGCGGCTGCTCTGGGCTTTGCCCGCTTACGCCGCCGGGCTGCTGGGGCTGGGCGCGGGCGCCGTGGTGCTGGCTCTGGCGCTCTACGCCGGCTGGCGGCGGCGGCGGCGCGCCCGGGAGCGCGGGATGCGCGCGGCCGAGCGCCTGCAGCGGGACGAGGAGGCGGCCGTGCGCGCCGCCGCCGCCGGGCTGGGCGCGGCCCGCGGGGAGCTGCCGGCCTGGGTAAGCGGGTGCTCGGGGGCCCCGCAGCGCCGTTATCGCCCCGCGGGAAGGGCTCGGGGCAAACCCCGGGCGGGATCCCGCGCACCGAGCACCGCATCCCCCTCGGTGCCACCGCCGGGGTTTGGGAAGCGCAGCCCCCGGTGGGAAGCCCCGGGCTGGGCGCTGCGCCTGCCCCTTGAAGGCTTCCCCGGCACCGCTTGAGTTCCCCGCACCCCCCCCCCCGGGGCGGGTCCCGGTTCTCTGCTGCGCTGGGGACCCCGCTTGGCATCCCTGGGGACCCCCCAGCACCCCCCGCCCCTGCAGCCGGCGGGACCCCTCAGCGAGCGCAGCGCAGCCGCCCAGCCCCGCCGGAGTTGTCCCCGTCACGGGGGGGGGGACCCCCGAGGCACCGCAGGGTCCCCGGTGGGACCCCCGGGCTGTGCCCCGCACCCCGCACCGATCCCGGTTCTGCTGCGCTGCGGGACCCCCGGGACCCCCGGCCCGGGTCCCTTCTCTGCTGCCCCGCGGACCCCGCTTGAGACTCCCGGGGACTCCCGGGCATCCCCCCGGTCCCCTCGGCGCCGCTTTCCCGCCGTTCCTCGGGGACCCCCGGCGGCCGCAGCGAGCCCCGCCGGTGCCGTGATCGCCGCCCCACCGAGAGCCCCCCCGCTGCCCCCGGGGCGGGGGTCCCCGCGCTCGGTTCCCCGCAGCGAGGGGACAGCCCCGGGACCGCCCGGGCCTTCCGGCAGTGCCGTGACTCACCGGGCCCGGGGGGGCCGCTTCCTGCCCGACCGCAATTGGGGCGGCCGAGGGGGGGAGAGGGGGGGGGCGTGACGCCCCTCCCCGCTGTGCCCGAGGGGTCCGGACCCCTTTTTCCGGGACTTCCCCCCGCACCGGGACCCCCCTTTCGGGACCGGGCAGATTGGGGGGAGTCGGGGGGGTGTGACGGGACTGAGCGGGAGGTTGGGGAAACTGAGGCACGGGGTTGGGAGGGGCCGCGTCCCCGGGCGGTGCCCCCCGGGCTCAGGGCCCCCCCCGCTGTCCCCCAGGTCAGCTTCCCGGATGTGGAGCGGGCGGAATGGCTGAACAAGGTGAGGCGTCCGTCTGTCCGGCCCGCCCCGCGCCCCGCGCCCCGCGCCCTGCGCCGCCTCCCGCCGCTCCCGCGCCCCTGCGGCGTCCGTCCCGCATCCCTCCCGCATCCCTCCCGCATCCCTCCATCCCTCCCGCATCCATCCATCCCTCCCGCATCCCTCCCGCATCCCTCCCGCATCCCTCCCGCATCCCTCCCTCCATCCCTCCCTCTCTCCCTACGTCCTTCTGTCCGTCCCGTTTCCCTCCGTGCCCGTGCCCACCCCGTGTCCGTCTGTCCCTCCCCAGCGTCCATCCCACGTCCATCCCTCCATCCTGTGCCCACCACCTGTCCATCCGTCCCTGCCCCGTGTCCATCTGTCCCTCCCGCCGTGTCCGTGCGTCCCTGCCCCGTGTCCATCCCGTGCCCCGTGTCCGTCTGTCCCTTCCCCGTGTCCATCTGTCCCTCCCGCTGTGTCCATCCCGTGTCCGTGCGTCCCTTCCCCGTGTCCATCTGTCCCTCCCGCCGTGTCCATCTGTCCCTCCCGCCGTGTCCATCTGTCCCTGCCCCGTGTCCATCTGTCCCTCCCGCTGTGTCCATCCCGTGTCCGTCCGTCCCTTCCCCGTGTCCATCTGTCCGTGCCCCGTGTCCATCTGTCCCTGCCGCCGTGTCCATCCCGTGTCCATCTGTCCCTGCCCCGTGTCCGTGCGTCCCTGCCCCGCGTCCATCTGTCCGTCTGTCCGTCTGTCCGTCGGGCAGCTCCTGGCGCAGGCCTGGCCGTTTTTCGGGCAGTTCATGGAGAAGCTGCTGCAGGAGAGCGTGGCCCCGGCCATCCGCGCCTCCAGCCCGCACCTGCAAACCTTCACCTTCACCCGGGTGGACATGGGCCAGAAGGTGAATTCGGGGGGGGGCCCGGGACCCCCCAAAGCCCCCTAGAACCCCCCCAAGAACCCCTCAGACCTTCCTAACCCCCCCCCCCAGACCCCCGAAACTCCCCAGGGACCCCCAAAATCCCCTCTAAAAAAACCCCACAAGCCTCCCTTGTACTTCCTAATGCCCCAGGACCCCCCTAAACCCCCCCGGGACCCCCCAAAGCCCCCCAAACCCCCCCAAGAACCCCTCATACCTTCCTAACCCACCCCCAGACCCCCTAAACTCCCCAGGGACCCCCAAAATCCCCTCTAAAAAACCCCCACCCGACCTTCCTCGTACCTTCCTAACGCCCCAGGACCTCCCCAAACCCCCCCCAGGACCCTTCTAACTCCCCCAGGACCCCCCCAAATCCCCCTGAACCCCCAAAATCCTCTCTAAAACCCCCCAGGACCCCCCCAAACCACCTCAGGACCCCCCTAGGACCCCCCAAACCTCCCCAGACCCCCCCCAAAGTCCTCTCCAAACCCCTCCAGTGGGGGCCAGGGGGTCCCCACGTGATGGTTTTGGGGGTCTGGGGGGGTCTGGGGGGGTCTCCACCCTCACCACAGCTCAGGACCCCTCAGAGCCACCAGGGCCTGAGCCCCCCACCCCCTAAAATTACCGGGACCCCCCTCCCCTCCCCTCCCCCACAGCCCTTCCGTGTCTTGGGGGTCCGAGCCCACCCTGGGAGCCACAAGAAGCAAATCCTGCTGGACCTCAACATCAGGTGAGGGGGTTTGGGGGGGTCCTGGGGGGTCCTGGGGGGGCTTGGGGGGGTCCTGGGGGGGTTTGGGGGGGTCCTGGGGGGGTCCTGGGGGGGCTTGGGGAGGGTTTAGGGAGCTCCTGAGGGTTTTTAGGGAGGTTTGGAGGGGTTTAGAGGGGATTTTAGGGGTCCTGGGAAGGGTTTTAGGGGGAAGTTAAGGGGGTCCTGGGGGGATTTAGGGGGGTCCCGAGCTGGGGAGGGGTCCGGGGGGGGTCTCTGGTGACGCCCCCCACCCTGCTGCTGTCCCCCCAGCTACGTGGGTGACGTCCAGATCGACGTGGAGGTGAAAAAATTCTTCTGCAAGGCCGGGGTGAAGGGGATGCAGGTGAGTTTGGGGGGCTTTGGGGGGGTCTTGGGGGTGACCCTGGGGGGGTCACATCTCACCCTAAACCCCCCCTCTCCCCCCTCCCCAGCTCCACGGGATGCTCAGGATCATCCTGGAGCCCCTCCTGGGGGACGTGCCCATCGTGGGGGCGCTCAGCCTGTTCTTCATCCGCCGCCCCGTGAGTGCCCCCCTCCCCAAAAAAGGGACTGGAAAACTCCCCAGGGTGACCCCCACCCCAAAAAAGGGACTGGAGACCCCCCCGGGGTGTCCCCCTCCCCAAAAAAGGGACTGGAAACCCCCCGTGTGTCCCCCCACCCCAAAAAAGGGACTGGAGACCCCCCCGGGGTGCCCCCCTCCCCAAAAAAGGGACTGGAAAACCCCCCCGGGGTGTCCCCCACCCCAAAAAAGGGACTGGAACCCTCCCCCGGGGTGTCCCCCTCCCCAAAAAAGGGACTGGAGACCCCCCCGGGGTGTCCCCCTCCCCAAAAAAGGGACTGGAACCCTCCCCCGGGGTGTCCCCCTCCCCAAAAAAAGGGACTGGAGACCCCCCCGGGGTGTCCCCCTCCCCAAAAAAGGGACTGGAACCCTCCCCCGGGGTGTCCCCTCCCCAAAAAAGGGACTGGACCCCCCCCCCGGGGTGTCCCCCACCCCAAAAAAGGGACTGCAGACCCCCCCGGGGTGTCCCCCTCCCCAAAAAAGGGACTGGAACCCTCCCCCGGGGTGTCCCCTCCCCAAAAAAGGGACTGGAGACCCCCCCCCCACAGTGTCCCCCTCCCAAAAACCAGAGCCAGAAGCCCCCCAGGGCACAGCAAGGGTGCCCCCCCCCCCCCACTCTGACCCCTCCCCCCCGCCCCCCCATTGCAGACCCTGGACATCAACTGGACAGGAATGACCAACCTGCTGGACATCCCTGGGCTCAGGTGAGCCCTGGGACCCCCCCGGAAACCCCCAGGACCCCCTGGGACCCCCCTTTTCCCCCCCCTTTTTGCTCCATTTTTTCCCCTTTTCCCTCCATTTTTCCCCCTTTTCTCTATATTTTTTCCACTTTATCCTAATTTTTCCCCCTTTTTTCCCCCTTTTCCCTCCATTTTTTCCCCTTTTCTCTGTATTTTTCCCCCTTTTTTCCCCCTTTTCCCTCCATTTTTCCCCCTTTTTTCCCCATTATCCTAATTTCCCCCCCCCCCGTTTGGGCAGCTCCATGTCGGACACGATGATCATGGACACCATCTCCTCCTTCCTGGTGCTGCCCAACCGCCTCCTGGTGCCGCTGGTGCCCGACCTGCCCGAGGCGGCGCAGCTGCGCTGCCCCCTGCCCAGGGTGCGCGGGGGGCACCCCGGGGTGGGGGGGACCCCGAATGAGGGCCTGGTCTGGGGGTCCCGGGGGTCCCGGGGCTCCTGTCCCTGCCCCCGCTTCTGTCCTCTGGGGGTCCCGGGGGTCCCGCTGACCCCGGTGCCCCCAGGGCATGGTGCGGGGGTCCCGGGGGTCCCAGGGGTGGGTTCCAGGGGTCCCAGGGGTCGTGTCCCCTCCCCGCTATCCTGTGGGGATCCCGGGGGTCCCGGGGGTTCTGTGGGGGTCCCGGGGGTGGGTGCCAGGGGTCCCAGGGGTCCTGTCCCCTCCCCGCTATCCTGTGGGGGTCCCGGGGGTTCTGTGGGGGGTCCTGGGGGTCCCGCTGACCCCGGTGCTCCCCTAAGGCGTGGTGCGGGGGTCCCGGGGGTCCCGGGGGTGGGTCCCGGGGGTGGTTCCCGGGGGTCCCGGGGGTCCCGCTGACCCCGCTGCCCCCCAGGGCGTGGTGTGGGTTCACCTGCGGGGTGTGGGGATTCTGTGGGGGTCCCGGGGGTGGGTCCCGGGGGTCCCGCTGACCATGGTGCCCCCCCAGGGCATGATGCGGGTTCACCTGCGGGGTCCCGGGGGTGGGTCCCGGCGGTCCCGGGGGTCCCAGGGGTCCTGTGGGGGTCCCGGGGGTCCCAGGGGTGGGTCCCGGGGGTCTCGCTGACCCTGCTGCCCCCAGGGCTTGGTGCAGGGGTCCCGGGGGTTCTGTGGGGGGTCCCGGGGGTCCCGCTGACCCCAGTGCCCCCCCCAGGGTGTGGTGCGGGGGTCCCGGGGGTCCCGGGGGTGGGTCTTGGGGGTCCCGGGGGTTCTGTGGGGGTCCTGGGGTGGGTCCCGGGGGTCTCGCTGACCCTGCTGCCCCCAGGGCGTGGTGCGGGGGTCCCGGGGGTGGTTCCCGGGGGTCCCGGGGGTTCTGTGGGGGTCCCGGGGGTTCCGGGGATGGTTCCCGGGGGTCCCGCTGACCCCGCCGCCCCCCCCAGGGCGTGGTGCGGGTTCACCTGCGGGCGGCGCGGGCGCTGCGCTGCAAGGATCGGTTCCTGGGGGGGCTGCTGGAGGGGCGCTCGGACCCCTACGCCGTCCTGCGCGTGGGGACACAGGCGGCCACCAGCCGCGTCATCCCCGACACCTGCCAGCCCACCTGGGACGAGGTGTACGAGGTGAGGGGGACACGGGGGAGGGACGGGGGGAGGGACAGAGGGATGGACAGAGGGGATGGACAGGGGGACGGACAGAGGGGATGGACAGAGGGATGGACAGGGGGGATGGACAGAGGGATGGACAGAGGGATGGACAGAGGGATGGACAGAGGGATGGACAGAGGGATGGAGGGATATGGACGGGGGGATGGACAGAGGGATGGACAGAGGGATGGACAGAGGGATGGACAGAGGGATGGAGGGATGGACGGGGGATGGACAGAGGATGGACAGAGGGATGGACAGAGGATGGACAGAGGGATGGACAGAGGGATGGACAGAGGGGATGGACAGAGGGATGGACAGAGGGATGGACAGAGGGATGGACAGAGGGGATGGACAGAGGGATGGACAGAGGGATGGACAGAGGGGATGGACAGAGGGGAGGGACAGAGGGGAGGGACAGAGGGACGGACAGAGGGATGGACAGGGGGGATGGACAGAGGGATGGACAGAGGGATGGACAGAGGGACGGACAGAGGGGAGGGACAGAGGGGATGGACAGAGGGACGGACAGAGGGATGGACAGAGGGAGGGACAGAGGGATGGACAGGGGGATGGACAGAGGGGAGGGACAGAGGGGATGGACAGAGGGGATGGACAGAGGATGGACAGAGGGATGGACAGGGGGATGGACAGAGGGGATGGACAGAGGATGGACAGAGGATGGACAGAGGGATGGACAGAGGGGTGGACAGAGGGATGGACAGGGGGGATGGACAGAGGGGTGGGACAGAGGGGATGGACAGAGGGGTGGACAGAGGGATGGACAGGGGGGATGGACGGGGGGATGGACAGAGGGGAGGGACAGAGGGGATGGACAGAGGGGATGGACAGAGGGGATGGACAGAGGGACGGACAGAGGGATGGACAGGGGGGATGGACAGAGGGGTGGGACAGAGGGACGGACAGAGGGATGGACAGAGGGACGGACAGAGGGATGGACAGAGGGATGGACAGAGGATGGACAGAGGGACGGACAGAGGGATGGACAGGGGGGATGGACAGAGGGATGGACAGAGGATGGACAGAGGGGAGGGACAGAGGGATGGACAGAGGGATGGACAGAGGGGAGGGACAGAGGGATGGACAGAGGGGATGGAGGGATGGACAGAGGGATGGACAGGGGGGATGGACAAAGGGGATGGACAGAGGGATGGACAGAGGGATGGACCCCCAACCCTCCCAGGGTGGGACATGGGGACCTCCAAATCCCCCTGGGTGGGACACGGGGACCCCCAGCCCCGCTGTCCCCCAGTTCATGGTGCACGAGGTGCCGGGGCAGGAGCTGGAGGTGGAGCTCTTCGACAAAGACCCCGACAAGGACGATCTGCTGGGCAGGTGAGGGGGGGGGGAACCCCAAATCCGGAGAGGGGGAACCCCAAATTTGGGGAGGGGGCTTCTACCCTCCCCCCCCCTCCGCCCCCCTCCCCAAATTCCCGGCGTTTCCCTCCCCCAGGATGAAGCTGGACCTCGGGAGGTGCTGAGGGCGCGGGTGATGGAGGAGGTGGGTGCTGGGGATGGGCAGGGTTTGGGGTTTTTTTTGGGGTTTTTGGGTTTTTGGGGGTTTTTGGGGGGGTTAGGGTTTTCTGGTTTTGGGGTTTTTGGGGGGCTTTTGGGGTTTTTTGGGGTTTTGGGTTTTTTTTTTTTTGTGGTTTTGGGGGTTTGGAGGGTTTTTTGGGGATTTGGGGGTTTTTGGGTATTCGGGGTTTTTGGGGTTTTGGGATTTTGGGGTTTTTGGGAGGTTGGGGGTTTTTTGGGGGGGTTTTTTGGGTCGGGGTCGCTGCTGACGCCCCCTCCCCTCCCCGCAGTGGTTCCCGCTGCAGGACGGGGGGCAGGGCCGGCTGCAGCTGCGCCTGGAGTGGCTCTCGCTGCTCTCCGACGCCTCCAAGCTGGAGCAGGTCAGTGCCGGAATTCCGGAGTTTTTGGGATTTTGGGGATTTTGGGGGAGGGGCTCAGCTCTGCCGGGGGTGGGGGCTGGTGGTCCCTCCCCCGGACCGACCCCTCCTGTGAGATAAACGAGATTCGCTTTCTCCCTTCGCTGAATTCGGGTTTCAAAATTCAAATTCCGTTTCAAATTTCGCTTCCCGACTTTGCTTTTTTTTTTTTTTTTTTTTGGCCGCTCTGGGTGAAGATTTAGGGAATTTAATAATAAAAAAAAATAAATAATTAGGAGACGGAAATAAAACGAAATTTAAAAAAAAATAAAAAAATAAAAAGAGGTTTGGCATTCAGCCAACAGCCAGGGTGTCCCTAAACTCCCCTGGGGTGGCACTGGGACACCCAGGGTGTCCCTAACCCACCCTGGGGTGGCCCTGGCGTCCTTGGGAGGTGCCCAGGGTGTTCCTAACCCCCTCAAGGGTGGCACTGGGGTCCCTGGGTGTCCCTAAACCCCTCAAGGGTGGCCCTGGGGTCCCTGGGGACATCCAGGGTGTCCCTAAACCCCCCTGGGGTGACTTTGAGGTCCCTGGGTGTCCCTAAACCCCCTCTGGGGTGACACTGGGATCCCTGGGGACATCCAGGGTGTCCCTGACCCCCCCTAGGGTGACATTGAGGTCCCTGGGAGGTGCCCAGGGTGTCCCTAAACCCCCTCTGGGGTGACTTTGAGGTCCCTGGCTGTCCCCAACCCCCCCGGGGTCCCTGGGAGGTGCCCAGGGTGTCCCTAAACCCCCCCTGGGGTGACACTGGGGTCCCTGGGTGTCCCCAAACCCCCCCCGGGGTCCCTGGGAGGAGCTCCCAGCCGAGTTTTCCCAGCTCTGCACAGAACCGTCCCCCTCCTCCCGCCCCAGAACTTTGACAACAGCAGCAGGAAGGGGCAGAATAAAGTGAGAAAAATTTAAAAACTGCCCTGGGAATCGTTTCCATCACTGCTGACCGGGGGCCCTGGGGTTGTTCCTCCAACCCCCCCCAGGTGCTGGAGAGGAATCGCTCGATCGCCGCCCGGCCCGAGCCGCCCTCCTCTGCCCTGCTGGTGGTTTACCTGGACAGGGCCGAGGGGCTGCCCGTGAGTCTGGGGGGGCTCCTGGAGGGGGGTCTGGGGGGTGTTTCTCAGCGCTGACCCCACCCCAAAAAAACCCCAAAACCCTAAAAAACCCTAAAACCCCAAAAAACTCCAAAACCCCAAAAAAACCCCAAAAACCCCCAAAAAACCCCAAACCCCCAAAACCCCAAAAAACCTCAAAAACCCCCCAAAAACCCCAAAACCCCAAAAAACCCAAAACC
>JAJNNQ010000208.1:0-142070 GCA_027886175.1 Phylloscopus collybita | reverse complement strand
AAAATCCTCACCGAGCACCCAGAGCAGGAAAGAAATCCTCACCGAGCACCCAGAGCAGGAAAATCTCACCGAGCACCCAGAGCAGGAAAATCCTCACCGAGCACCCAGAGCAGAAAACCTCACCGAGCACCCAGAGCAGGAAAATCCTCACCGAGCACCCAGAGCAGGAAAATCCTCACTGAGCACCCAGAGCAGGAAAAAATCCTCACCGAGCACCCAGAGCAGGAAAATCCTCACCGAGCACCCAGAGCAGGAAAATCTCACCGAGCACCAGAGCAGAAAATCCTCACCGAGCACCCAGAGCCTGAAAATCCTCACCGAGCACCCAGAGCTGAAAAACCTCACCGAGCACCCAGAGCCGGGGCAGGAAAATCCTCTCCCAGCACCCAGAGCCCGGTGGGACAGAGCTGGAGCAGGAAAAAAACCTCTGCCAGTGCCCAGAGCCAAAAAAACCCTCTCCCAGCACCCAGAGCCTAAAAAGTCCTCTCCAGTGCCCAGAGCCGGGGCAGGAAAAAAACCTCACCGAGCACCCAGAGCCCGGCAGGAGGGAGATCCCCGGCCTGACTTCCCCCCATTTTCGGTTTTGGGGCTTCTGCCTGAGCAGCCGGGAGAAGGGAAAGCTGGAACATTCCGGGACAAACCCAGCCCGGCGCCGTCAGGAGGGACAGCGGGACGGGCCGGGACGGGCCGGGACGGGACCGGCGGTGCCGAGGGGCTGGGGCGACCCCTCAGCCCGGAAATCCCCAAATTTTTCACCCGCCGGAGTTCGCCAGCGCTTTCGAAGGTGCGCACCCCGCACCTTCATCCTCCCCACCCCAAATAAATAAATAAATTCTCCCCGCCCCGTTCTCGGCGGCACAACTCGCCCAGAACCGGAGCCTTAAGCCCTGCCTGGGGGAAACCCCGAAATTTTTGGGCTTGGGTTCCACCGACAGCCCCGGGAGCGGCACGGATCAGAACCGTGCCCCGGCTGGGACAGACCCCAAAATTCCCGGCCCGAGGGGGCGTAGGAAGGAGGCGGGGAAGGGGCCCGGACACCCCCGGGAGCGCAGGGAGCAACTCCGGCCCAGCGGTTCCTTTGTTTTCTGAGCTTTAGGGAGCCTGTGGTGGAGCTGGGGGAGGAATCCTGGCCGCTGCAGGGACCGAGAAAAACCTTCCCTGCCGCTTTTCCTCCCTCCTGGCTCCGAGCAGGAAAAGCCGCGGGGGGAGCCCGGAGCCTCCGGGGCTGCGCGGACGCGTTCCCGGGAGCCGCGGATCCTGCGGGGAGCGGCGCTTTTTGGGGGTCACTGGAGCAGGGGAGGTCCCGGAAGAGGGTGCGGGGCGGGCTGGGGGCGCGGCTGAGCCGGGAACTCCGGGAACTCCCGCTCCATCTGGGCTGGAACCGCCCGGGATGGAGAAAATTCCTCCGCGGTGGGCAGGGCCGCGTCCCTCGGCCCCGAGGTGCGGCCACTCCCGCACCGCGGCCGGAATTTGGGGAGCCCCATCCCCGTCCGGAGCAGCCCCCCGGTACCCTCGGCATCGCTCCCACCCCGGTCCTGGATTTTGGGGAGCCCCACTCCTGCTCAGGAGCAGCTCCTCGGTACCCTCGGAATCTCTCTCGCACTGCTGACCCGCTCCCACCCCGGTCCCGGATTTTAGGGAGCCCCGTCCCCGTCCAGGAGCAGCTCCCCGCTACCCTCGGCACCGTTCCCACCCCGCTGCCCGATTTTGGGGAGCCCCATCCCCGCCCGGGAGCAGCTCCCCAGTACCCTTGGCATGGCTCCCACCCCTCTGCCGAATTTTAGGGAGCCCCACCCCCGCTCAGGAGCAGTTCCCGGTACCCTCGGCATCGCTCCCGCACCGCTGCTGAATTTTAGGGAGCCCCACTCCTCTCAGGAGTAGTTCCCCGTACCCTTGGCATGGCTCCCACCCCGGTCGCGGATTTTGGGGAGCCCCATCCCCCCCCCCAGGAGCAGTTCCCGGTACCCTTGGCATGGCTCCCACCCGGTCCCTGGATTTTGGGGGGCCCTGTCCCCGTCTGGAGCAGCTCCCCAGTACCCTCGGCACCGTTCCCACCCCGCTGCCCGATTTTGGGGAGCCCCATCCCCTCCCGGGAACAGCCCCCCGGTACCCTCGGCCTCTCCTCCCCGCTGTCCCCCCGCGGGCGGCTCCAGCCCCGTGTGCCCGGCAGGAGCGGGGATGTGCAGCGGCTCCCGGCCCCACCCGGGCTCGGATTTTGGGCCGGGCTCGGTTCGGCCCGGCTCCGGGCTCGGCTCGGTTCGGCCCGGCTGCGGGCTCGGGGCCCGGCTGCGCTCCGGGACCGCTCGTTCAGCGCTGCCCGCACCTCCCGCAGCTGCTGCCGGCCCGGGGCACCGGAGCCGCCCCTCGGGACCTTCCTGGGATGGGCAGCGACCGCCGGACCCCTCCCCAGCACTGCCAGACCCCTCCCCAGCCCTGCCAGACCCCTCCCCCAGCACTGCCAGACCCCTCCCCAGCACTGCCGGACCCCTCCCCAGCACTGCCGGACCCCTCCCCAGCACTGCCAGACCCCTCCCCAGCACGGCCGGACCCTCCCCAGCACTGCCAGACCCCTCCCCAGCACTGCCCGGACCCCTCCCCAGCACGGCCGGACCCTCCCCAGCACTGCCGGACCCCTCCCCAGCACTGCCGGACCCTCCCAGCACTGCCGGACCCCCTCCCCAGCACTGCCGGACCCTCCCCAGCACCGCCGGACCCCTCCCCAGCACTGCCGGACCCCTCCCCCAGCACTGCCGAACCCTCCCCAGCACTGCCGACCCTCCCCAGCACCGCCAGACCCCTCCCCAGCACTGCCAGACCCCTCCCCAGCACTCCCAGTCCTGTCCCCAGCTCTCCCCATCACTCTCAGGCCGGTCCCCATCACCTCGAGCCCTGTCCCCAGCCCTGTCCCCAGCCCTGTCCCCAGCCCTGTCCCCATCACCCCAGCACTGTCCCCAGCCCTGTCCCCAGCCCTGTCCCCAGCCCTGTCCCCAGCCCTGTCCCATCACCCCAGCCCTGTCCCCAGCCCTGTCCCATCGCCCCAGCCCTGTCCCCAGCCCTGTCCCCAGCCCTGTCCCCATCCCAGCCCCCCCTCCAGCCTCCCCACACCCAGCCCTGTCCCCAGCCCTGTCCCCATCGCCTCCAGCCCTGTCCCCATCACCCCAGCCCTGTCCCCAGCCCTGTCCCCAGCCTGTCCCCATCGCCCCAGCCCTGTCCCCATCACCCCAGCCCTGTCCCCAGCCCTGTCCCCATCGCCTCCAGCCCTGTCCCATCACCCCAGCCCTGTCCCCAGCCCTGTCCCCAGCCCTGTCCCCATCACCCCAGCCCTGTCCCCATCACCCCAGCCCTGTCCCCAGCCCTGTCCCCAGCCCTGTCCCCAGCACCCCAGCCCTGTCCCCATCACCCCAGCCCTGTCCCCAGCCCTGTCCCCAGCCCTGTCCCCATCACCCCAGCCCTGTCCCCAGCCCTGTCCCCAGCCCTGTCCCCAGCCCTGTCCCCAGCCCTGTCCCCAGCACCCCCGGCTGTTCCTCCCCTCCCCATCCGGTGCTGCAGCACCGCACGATGCTCCTCTCCCACCACCTCTCCTCCTCCCTCCCTCCCAGCAGGCAGCCCCCAAAGATTTCTTGCTTCTCCCTTCTCGTTCGCTCTTTCGCTTTCTCTTCTTTTCTTCTTCTACTTTTTTTCCTTTTTTTTTTTTTCCCTCTCTCTCTCTATCTTTTTTTTTTTTTTTAAACGAAAAATGTTATTTTGCGCCTCCTGAGCCTTCGCCGGCTGGGCTCGGCGTCTGTATCAGCTGGAGGAGCTTATGAGCTTCGTCTCCTCGGATTTAGACTGAAATTTTGATTTTCTGCCGCGCTCAGATAATGCGGAAATCCCGTTCCCCGATATTTGCTGTTTATCAGCGCGGCGCAGCGCGGTTCTGGGGGGGAAAAGGGACCCTCCCCCTCCGCGGGGGCCCCCCTCGCCCCCCGGCCCCGCCGCTAATGGAGTTGCACTCGGGAGCCACAAAATCCTCGTTCCGGAGAGCCGGGGGGAGAGGAACGGCCCGGTTCTGGGGGGCTGAGAGGGGCTCCGGGGGGAGAGGAACGGCCCGGTTCTGGGGGACTGAGAGGGGCTCCGGGGGAGAGGAACGGCCCGGTTCTGGGGGGCTGAGAGGGGCTCCGGGGGGAGAGGAACGGCCCGGTTCTGGGGACTGAGAGGGGCTCCGGGGGGAGAGGAACGGCCCGGTTCTGGGGGACTGAGAGGGGCTCCGGGGGGAGAGGAACGGCCCGGTTCTGGGGGGCTGAGAGGGGCTCCGGGGGGAGAGGAACGGCCCGGTTCCGAGAGGCTCCCAGCCCGGAGCTCCGGGGGGAGAGGAAACTGCCCGGTTCCGAGGGGCTCCGAGCCCGGAACTGCCCGGTTCTGTGGGGCTCCGAGCCCGGAACTGCCCGGTTCTGTGGGGCTCCGTGCCCGGAGCTCCTGGGGGAGAGGAACTGCCCGGTTTTTGGGGGCTCCGAGACCGGAGCTGCCCGGTTCCGAGGGGCTGAGAGCGGCTCCGGGGGGACAGGAACTGCCCGGTTCCGAGGGGCTCCGAGCCCGGAGCTCCGAACCCGGAGGTGCCCGGTTCTGCGAGGCTGAGAGGGGCTCCGAGCCCGGAGCTCCGGGGGAGAGGAACTGCCCGGTTTGGGGGGCTCCGAGCCCGGACCTCCGGGGAAGAGGAACGGCCTGGTTCGGTGGGGCTCCGAGCCCGGAGCTCCGCGGCCGGAGGTGCCCGGTTCTGCGAGGCTGAGAGGGGCTCCGAGCCCGGAGCTCCGGGGGGAGAGGAACTGCCCGGTTCCGAGGGCCTCCGAGCCCGGAACTGCCCGGTTTCTGAGGGGCTCCGAGCCCGGAACTGCCCGGTTCCGAGGGGCTCCGAGCCCGGAGCTCCGGGGGACAGGAACTGCCCGGTTCCGAGGGGCTCCGAGCCCGGAGCTCCGGGGAACAGGAACTGCCCGGTTCCGAGGGGCTCCGAGCCCGGAGCTCCCGCCCGGAGGTGCCCGCGGCCGGCTCGGAGCAGCCCGGGGCGGCCCGAGGGTTGGAGCGATGGGAGCCGCACGGTCCCTTCCGCCTCCGGCCGCTGTCCCGGTGCCGTGTCCCGAGTCCTGCCAGCCCGGGATCCCTGCAGCGTCCCTCTGAGCCTCCTCCTCCTCCTCCTCCTCCTCCTCCTCCTCCTCTCCGGGCCCCCCCAGCCGGGTTTGGGCACTGAGGGTCCCCCGGTTTGCCGAGCTGGGCTGAGCGTTCGGGATGGAGCGGTTCGGGATGGAGCGGTTCGGACTGGAGCGGTTCGGGCTGGAGCGGTTCGGGCTGGAGCGGTTCGGGATGGAGCAGTTCGGGATGGAGCGGTTCGGGCTGGAGCGGTTCGGGAGGCGGAACAGCCCCGCAGCCCCGCAGCTCCTCACGCGGCTGGGGGGGCCTGTCCCCTCGTGTCCCTCGGCTGTCAGCCACTTCACTGTCCCCCAGTGTCCCCTCAGCCACCTCCCTGTCCCCTCCGTGTCCTCGGCCTGTGAACCACCTCCCTGTCCCCTCCGTGTCCTTCAGCTCTGAGCCACATCCTTGTCCCCTCTGTGTCCCTCAGCCATGAGCCACCCTTCTGTCCTCCCCGTGTCCCTCAGCCATGAGCCACCTCCCTGTCCCCTTCATGTCCCTCAGCTCTGAGCCACCTCCCGTCCCCCTGTGTCCCTCAGTTCTGAGCCATCCTCCTGTCCCCTTGTGTCCCTCAGCCAACTCCGTGTCCCTTCCATGTCCCTCACCTCTGAGCCACCTCCCTGTCCGTGTCCCTCAACCATGAACCACCTGTCCCCTTCATGTCCCTCAGCCACTTCCCTGTCCCCCCGTGTCCTGTTTGTCCCGGAGCGCTCCCGGTGTTCGGGATCCCAACCCCGATCCCGTTCCCGCCTTTCCGGGCCCGGACCCTGCAGCCTGGCCGAGCCCTCTCGGAGCCACCGCTGTCACCGCTGTCACCGCGGTCACCGCTGTCACCTCTGCCACCGCTGTCACTGCTGTCACCGCTGCCATCTCTGTCACCTCTGCCACCTCTGCCACCGCTGTCACTGCTGTCACCGCTGCCATCTCTGTCACCACTGTCACCTCTGCCACCCCTGCCACCCCTGCCACCTCTGTCACCTCTGTCACCGCTGCCACCTCTGTCACCACTGTCACCTCTGCCACCGCTGCCACCTCTGTCACCTCTGCCACCGCTGTCACCGCTGCCACCTCTGCCACCGCTGCCACCTCTGTCACCTCTGCCACCTCTGCCACCGCTGTCACCGCTGCACCTCTGCCACCGCTGCACCCTTGCCACTGCTGCCACCTCTGTCACCTCTGTCACCTCTGTCACCTCTGCCACCGCTGCCACCTCTGCCACCGGCCAAGGGAGGGGACATTCCCTGAGCGACACGAGCCCAGCAAAGCCGGGTCCAGGCGATCCCGGGTGGCGCCAGCCCGGGTGTCACTGAGGGGTGTCACTGTCACTGAGGGGTGTCACTGGGGGGTGTCACTGTCACTGAGGGGTGTCACTGGGGGGTGTCACTGTCACTGAGGGGTGTCACTGTCACTGGAGGGTGTCACTGTCATTGAGGGGTGTCACTGAGGGGTGTCACTGTCATTGAGGGGTGTCACTGTCATTGAGGGGTGTCACTGAGGGGTGTCACTGTCATTGAGGGGTGTCACTGAGGGGTGTCACTGTCACTGGGGGGTGTCACTGTCACTGAGGGTGTCACTGTCATTGAGGGTGTCACTGTCATTGAGGGTGTCACTGAGGGGTGTCACTGTCATTGAGGGGTGTCACTGAGGGGTGTCACTGTCCACTGGGGGGGGTGTCACTGTCACTGAGGGGGTGTCACTGTCATTGAGGGGTGTCACTGTCATTGAGGGGTGTCACTGAGGGGTGTCACTGTCATTGAGGGGTGTCACTGAGGGGTGTCACTGTCACTGGGGGTGTCACTGTCACTGAGGGGTGTCACTGTCACTGGGGGGTGTCATTGTCACTGAGGGGTGTCACTGTCATTGAGGGGTGTCACTGTCATTGAGGGGTGTCACTGAGGGGTGTCACTGTCATTGAGGGGTGTCACTGAGGGGTGTCACTGTCACTGGGGGTGTCACTGTCATTGAGGGGTGTCACTGAGGGGTGTCACTGTCACTGGGGGATGTCACTGTCACTGAGGGGTGTCACTGTCATTGAGGGGTGTCACTGAGGGGTGTCACTGTCACTGAGGGTGTCACTGTCACATCGCCCGGTGTCACTGAGGGGTGTCACTGTCACTGAGGGGTGTCTGTCACTGTCACTGGGGGGTGTCACTGTCACTGGGGGGTGTCACTGTCACGTGGCGCCACCCCCGTGTCCCCCGCGGCCCCGGGCGGGACAGTGGCGTGTCCCCGCGCTCGGAGCGATGTCACCGCCACTGTCACCGCCACCGGGATGGCTCCGGAGCCGCGGCCCGGGGAGCGCGGGGAGGAGGGCGGGAAACGCGGGGAGGAAAAAAGGGGAAAAAAAGGAAAAAAAGGGAAAAAGGAAAAAAGGGGGGGGGGAAGGGGAAAAAATGGAAAAAGGGGAAAAAAAAAAGGGGGGGGAAGGAAAAAAAAAGAAAAAAAAAGGGAAAAAAGGGGAAAGGAAAAAAAAGAAAAAAAGGAGAAAAGGGGAAAAAAGGGGAAAAGGGGGAAGGAAAAAAGGGAAAAAGGGGGGGAAGAAAAAAGGGGGAAGGGGAAAAAGGGGGGGAAAGGGGGGGTAAAGGGGGAAAAAGAAAAAAGAGAAAAAAGGGGGAAAGAAAAAAAAGGGGAAGGGGGGAAAAGGAAGAAAAGAGGAAAGCAAAGGGGGAAAAAAGGGGGAAAAGGGGGGAAGGAAAAAAGGGGAAAGGGAAAAAAGAGGAAAAAGGGAAAAAAGGGAAAAAAGAAAAAAGGGGGGAAGGGGGGGGAGGAGACAAAAAAGAGAAAAAAGAAAAAAAGGGGAAAAAGGGGGAAAAAAGAAAAAAAAGGGGAAAGGGGGGAAAGGAAGAAAAGAGGAAAAACAAAGGGGGAAAGGGGGAAGGAAAAAAAGAGAAAAAATGGAAAAGGGGGAAAAAGGGAAAAAGGGGGGAAAAGGGGGAAAAGGGAAAAAACAAAAGAGGGGAGGGAAAAAAGGGGGGGAAAGGGGGGAGAAGGAGAAAAACAGGAAAAAAAAAAGAAAAAAGGGAAAAAGGGGGGAAAAGAAAAAAATGGGGGAAGGGAAGAAAAAAGGAGAAAGGGGGGGAAAAGAGAAAAAAAGAGAAAAAGGAAAAAAGGGGAAAAAATAAAAAAGGGAGAAGGGGGAAAAAAGAAGAAAAGAGGAAAAAAAAAGAGGGAAAAAGGGAGGGAAGGAAAAAAGGGGAAAAAGGGGGGGAAGGGGAAAAGGAAAAAAAGGGAAAAAAGAAAAAAGGGGAAGGGGGAAAAGGGGGAAAGGGGGGAAAAGAGAATAAAAGAAAAAAAAAGAAAAAAGGGGAAAAAAGGGGAAAAAAGAAAAAAGGGGAAAAAAGGGGAAAAAAGAAAAAGGGGGGAAGGGGGAAAAAAGGGAGAAAAGGGGGGGAAGGAGAAAAAAAAGGGGAAAAGGGGAAAAAAGAAAAAAGGGGGAAGGGGGAAAAAGGGGGAAGGGGGAAAGGAGAAAAAAAAGGGGAAAAAAAGGAAAAAGGGGGAAAAAGAAAAAGAGGGAAGGGGGAAAAAAGGGGGAAGGGGAAAGGAGAAAAAAAAAAAGGGGGGGAAAAGGGGAAAAAAAAAAAAGGGATGGAAAAGGAGACAGGAAGCGCGACGAGCTCAGCTCTGCCCGCGCTCGGCTCTCCTCGCTGGTTTAAAGTGACTCCGCTTCTTATGGAAACGGAGAGGCGGTATTAGAAGAAAAAAAAAAAAAAAAAAAAAAAAAGGCAAAAAAAAAAAAAAACCGCCACCAAGACACAGAGAGCTCCCTTATCTCACGGAGACAGTTGTCAGGAATCACTTTGACTGAGTCGTTTTGTCTCCATGCCTTTTTTTTTTTTTTGCTTTTTTTTTTTTTGCTTTTTTTTTTTTCCGCTGTCAAGCAGGCCTCAGGACATGGATCAAAGAGAGGCGCCGAGCGCTCGCTGAAAACTTCTGATCCCTTCTCTCGGAACAGAGGCGCGAGTGGCAGACAGCTCCTCTCCGCAGCAAATGCGGCGGAGAAGAGAGGGAGAGAGAGGGAGAGAGAGGGAAAAGCCGGGAGAGGCTCGGGGAGGCAGCGAGGGGCCGGTGCGGAGCTCGGGGGAGGCCGGGGCAGCGTCCTCTCCTCGAAATCTCTCCTCGAAATCTCCTCGAAATCTCCTCGAAATGTCCTCGAAATCTCCTCGAAATCTCCTCGAAATCTCTCCTCGAAATCTCCTCGAAATCTCCTCGAAATCTCTCCTCGAAATCTCCTCGAAATCTCCTCGAAATCTCTCCTCGAAATCTCCCCGAAATCTCCTCGAAATCTCTCCTCGAAATCTCCTCGAAATCTCCTCGAAATCTCTCCTCGAAATCTCCTCGAAATATCTCCTCGAAATGTCCTCGAAATCTCCTCGAAATATCTCCTCGAAATATCCCCGAAATCTCCTCGAAATCTCCTCGAAATATCCTCGAAATCTCTCCTCGAAATCTCCCCGAAATGTCCTCGAAATCTCTCCTCGAAATCTCTCCTCGAAATCTCCCCGAAATGTCCTCGAAATCTCTCCTCGAAATCTCTCCTCGAAATCTCCCTGAAATCTCTCCTCTCCTCTCCTCTCCTCTCCTCTCCTCTCCTCTCCTCTCCTCTCCTCTCCTCTCCTCTCCTCTCCTCTCCTCTCCTCTCCTCTCCTCTCCTCTCCTCTCCTCTCCTCTCCTCTCCTCGAAATCTCCTCTCCTCGAAATCTCCTCTCCTCGAAATCTCCTCTCCTCGAAATCTCCTCTCCTCTCCTCTCCTCGAAATCTCCTCTCCTCGAAATCTCCCTCTCCTCTCCTCTCCTCGAAATCTCTTCTAAATCTCCTCGAAATCTCCTCTCCGTGTCCCCCCAGGTGTCCCCCATCGTGTCCCCCCGAGGTTCCGGCTCCAGCCGCGGTGGCTCCGGAGGGGACAGCCCCGGTGTCACCTCAGCGCTGGCCCGGTGGGTGAATTCCTGCCCGGAATTCATCGCTTCGGCCTCGTTCCCCTTCGGTGCTCCTTGTGAATTCCCAAAGCTGCCCCTCGGTGCCTCTATTCCCTCTTTCTCCTCACAGCCGGGGTGATCCCCCAAAATTCCCGATGATTTCCCAAAAAACCCCCTCCATGCCCGCGTTCCCTCTTTCCCCTCAACCCCACAGCCGGGGGGATTTCCCAAATTCCCGGTGATTTTCCCAAACAGCCCCTCCACGCCCGCATTCCCCGCAGCCCCACCGCCACCCCCCGCGATTTCCCTGGATGTGCCCGCCCAGGATTTCCTTCCAGGAGCTCATTCCCTGCACTCAGATCCCCCCACACGGGTCTGGGGGCAGCCCGGAGCTGAGCGCGGCCGCTGGGACCCCGCGCACCTTCGATCTCCGCTCTGCTGCCAGAGCCTGCCGGGATCGGTGATCCCCGGCCCCGATCTGCGATCCCTGACCCCAATCTGCGATCCCCGGCCCCGATCTGCGATCCCCCGGCCCCGATCTGCGATCCCCCGGCCCCGATCTGCGATCCCCGGGCCCCGATCTGCCATTCCCGGCCCCGATCTGCGATCCCCGGGCCCCGATATGCGATCCCCGGCCCCGATCTGTGATCCCTGACCCCGATCTGCGATCCCGGGCCCCGATCTGCGATCCCGGGCCCCGATCTGCGATCCCGGGCCCCGATCTGCGATCCCGGGCCCCGATCTGCGATCCCCGGCCCCGATCTGCGATCCCCGGGCCCCGATCTGCCATTCCCGGCCCCGATCTGCGATCCCCGGCCCCGATCTGCGATCCCCGGGCCCCGATCTGCCATTCCCGGCCCCGATCTGCGATCCCTGACCCCGATCTGCGATCCCCAGCCCCGATCTGCGATCCCGGGTCCCAATCTGCGATCCCCGGCCCCGATCTGCCATCCCCGGCCCCGATCTGCGATCCCCGGGCCTCAGACCCCTCCGGGATCTGCGATCCCCGGCCCTGCACCGACCCCGGGCCCGGCTCCCTGCGGAGGCAGCGGCGGCCCTCTCTCGGGGCAGAGGCCCCGCGGAGCGCGGAGCTCTCCCCGCACACCCAGCGCCACGCGAGGCGCGGGGAGCCCGGCCCGGAGGGGAGCTCGGCCCCGAGGGGAGCCCGGCCCGGAGGGGAGCCCGGCCCCGAGGGGAGCCCGGCCCCGAGGGGAGCCCGGCCCGGAGAGGAGCCCGGCCCGGAGGGGAGCCCGGCCCGGAGGGGAGCCCGGCCCGGAGGGGAGCCTGGCCCCGAGGGGAGCCCGGCCCGGAGAGGAACCCGGCCCGGAGGGGAGCCCGGCCCCGAGGGGAGCCCGGCCCCGAGGGGAGCCCGGCCCGGAGGGGAGCCCGGCCCGGAGGGGAGCCCGGCCCGGAGAGGAGCCCGGCCCGGAGAGGAGCCCGGCCCCGAGGGGAGCCCGGCCCCGAGGGGAGCCCGGCCCGGAGAGGAGCCCGGCCCCGAGGGGAGCCCGGCCCGGAGAGGAGCCCGGCCCCGAGGGGAGCGCAGCCCCCTTGCCCTTCCCTGTGGCTCCCGGAGCTCCCCGCGCTGCGCTTCCCCGGGCACGCAGCGGCTCCTGCCCAGCCCTGGCACCCCAAACTCTGTGAGCAATGTCCCTGTCCGGCCCGGGCACCCCAAACTCTGTGTGCAATGTCCCTGCCCGGTCCGAGCCCACACTGCAGGGCCATTCCCTGGCACCTCAAACTGTCCCAGCAATGTCCCTGCTCGGCCCTGGCACCCCAAACTCTGAGCCCACATTTCATAACCATTCCCTGCTCCTGCCCGGCCCGGGCACCCCAAACTCTGTGGGCAATGTCCCTGCCCAGCCCTGGCACCCCAAAGTGTCCGAGCCCACACTGCAGAGCCATTCCCTGGCACCCCAAACTCTGAGCCCACATTTCACAACCATTCCCTGTCCCTGCCCGGCCCTGGCACCCCAAAGTATCCGAGCACACATCACAGAGACATTGGTGGCACCCCAAACTGTCCCAGCAATGTCCCGGCCCGGCCCTGGCACCCCAAAGTGTCCGAGCACACATTTCACAACCATTCCCTGTCCCTGTCCGACCCTGACACCCCAAACTCTCCCAGCAATGTCCCTGCTCAGCCCTGGCACCCCAAACGCTCTGAGCAATGTCCCTGCCCGGCCCTGGCACCCCAAACTGTCCCAGCGATGTCCCTGCCCGGCCCTGGCACCCCAAATTCTCTGAGCAATGTCCCTGCCCAGCCCTGGCACCCCAAACGCTCTGAGCAATGTCCCTGTCCGGCCCTGGCACCCCAAACTGTCCCAGCAATGTCCCTGCCCGGCCCTGGCACCCCAAATTCTCTGAGCAATGTCCCTGCCCGGCCCTGGCACCCCAAATTCTCTGAGCAATGTCCCTGTCCGGCCCTGGCACCCCAAACTGTCCCAGCAATGTCCCTGCCCGGCCCTGGCACCCCAAATTCTCTGAGCAATGTCCCTGCCCACCCCGGCACCCCAAACTGCCCGAGCCCACCCCGCAGGGCCACTCCCCGCTCCAGCTCCACACCCGGGGTGCTGTGGGGGGGTCTCTCTGGAAGCTGACGCCACCCCCAAACTCTCCTCACACCACAACCCAGCCCAGCATCCTTCTGGGATTCGCCAGACCCCACAAACCTCCCCCGAGGCTTTGGGGACCGCACAGCCCGTCCTGAGCAGCCCCCCGGGGATGCTCCAGGGCTGGGGGGGAGCAGCCCCCGAGGTGCCCCGGGTGCTGCCGCCCCCCCAGCTGGGACGGGGGGGAGCGGGGCTTGGCTGGGGAAGGTGAAAAAGGTGAAAACCTCATAAATATGACTGCCGAGGGTTGGAGAATACGAAACCTGTGAGCGAAATAGCATTGCCAGCCAGTTTTGATGTCTAAAGCCTCAGTTCCTGGAGAACTGGAGAACAATGGTGCGGCCGGCTGAAGGCAAATCCCCTTTTGATTAAACAATTAAAACTCTCCTCGCCATGAGCCCGAGGGTCAGAGCAGAGCCCGCCAGCTCGGCAGGAGGGGTTTAAGGAGTCGTTTTTAGGGTTTAAAACATAACGCAGGCCGGTAAGGTAATGACTCTCACGGGCTGCATGTAAATGCTGTAGGATTTGTGTCTTGTGCTGGATTGGTCGGTGTCAGTTGGAATACTCGGTGTGGAAGAAGATTTAATGGATTGTAACGGGAAATCCCGCTTCTACTTCTCTCCAGCTCTAGTTCTACTTTTCTTTTCAGCTCTTTTCTTGCTTTCTTCTTCTTCTTCTTCTTCTTCTTCTTCTTCCTCTTCTCTCTCTGCTCTCCCAGCAGGGCTCCTTCCCCAGGCCCTCTGCAATAAACCCCACGCTCCAAAACCAGCCCTGACCCCGGAGATCTCCCATCACCGCTCCTGCAGCGCTTTCCCTCTCCCTTGGGGCGGCAAAGAGAAGGGAAAACCAACCCCGGAGCCTTCTCAGACAGCCCCGGCGGGGCCTCGCTGTCCCCCGGGGCAGAGATTCCCGAGCCGGAACCCGGAGATGGACGCGCTGCCCGCCCCAGCTCCTCTCCCGCTCCGGATTTAACCCCGCGAACCCTTCTCGGGGCTGCCGAGCGGCGGCCGAAGGCGCTGCCGGCGGCTTTTCCCCCCTGCCCGGTTCGGCTCTGCCCGGGGGCGCGCAGCTGGAGCGCAGCTGGAGCACAGCTGGATGTTGGCGAGCAGCCGCAGCCCGGGGAATGCGCGCACCCCCCCCCCCCCCGGGCGGGCGGCGCGTGCCCCCCGCCTCCGAACCCCGATTATTTCTTCCTTTCATCGCATTCCTGGGCTTTTAAGCTTCCCCTCGATCTCGCTTTTCCCTCCCTCCTCTCCCCACTCCCCCGGGGCCGCCTTTCCCCCCTCCGCGGTCCCGGGGATGCGGCGGCGGCTCTGGCAGCCGGAGGCGGCCGGGAATTGCCGGGCAGCGGCGTTAATTGCTCATCGCTCCCTTTTTTTTATTATTATTATTATTTTCTATTTTTTTTTTCTCCCTCTCCGTGCGCTTCCCGAGCTCCCTCTGGAATCGCAGCCCGCGTTCCCATCCCTCCTGCCCGGCCTCGGCTGCCGGCCAAGCCCCGCTCCCCTCCGCGGAGCCAGGAGCCGGCACATCCCAGGAGCCAGGGATCAGCCGGGAGCCGCAGGAGGAGCGGGGGAAAAGCCGCAGCGCGGGATTCCGGCAGGAATTCCGGAATCCCTGAAATTCCGCGGCTCCTGTTCCACCCAACCCCGCTCCGCCACACCGGGGTCCGGCTGGGGAGGGGAGATTTGAAGGGTTTGGGGGAGAGATTTCCGCGTCTCAGCCCTAAATTCGGCACCTCCGGGGTTTATCGGGCGCTGCCGCGCTTCTCCTCCCCGCTGCCTTCTCCTCAGGTTTTGGGTTCCCCCCCCCCACGTTTCTTCTCCTGTTTTTTCTCCCTCGTTCCTCCCTCAATTCGCGTCCCGCCGCTCCCCGGGTTTGCAGCGCCTCGGGGGGCCCGGGCGCACCAAAGGCAGCGCCAAAAATATTCCCGTTGGGATTCCAGCGCGGGGAATCGGCTCCCAAATCCGCCCGCCTTTCCCTATCTCAGCCCCGCAGGCGGGGAGCGAGGTCTGCAGCGGGAATCGCGCAGGGACGAGCACGGGATGAGGGTGAAAGGAATAAAATCCTGCATTTTTAAATTATTATTTTTTGTGTGTGTGTGTGTGTGTGTGTGTGTTCCCGCTCGGCTTCCAGCGGGGTCAGAGCTCCCCGAACAACCGAGGAACCCCAGGAGGGAGAGCGGAGAGGCCCCTCGGATGTGAATCCCCCCCCTCCCCGCCCTCCTCGGGGCCGGAGCCACCCGGGAATCAGGCGAATCGGGCCGGATCTGCTTTCACACGGGAAGGAATGTTCCCTTCTTTTTTTCCCTTTTTTTTTTTTTTTTTTTTTTTTTTTTTTTTTTTTTTTTTTCCCCGGTGCCGGCAGCAGCGAGAGGCGTCAAACTGACAAGAGCAGGTGGGCTTTGTTCGGTGAAACATATCCCGATAAAAAAAAAAAAAAAAAAAAAAAAAAAAAATCCGGAAACTTCAGTGGAAAAGCGGGGCAGCTTTCCCGGGATGTGCAGGTTAAAAGTTTAGGGAGCCGCTTTTCCCAGGGGAACGCTGTCCCTTTTTTTCCCAAGCCCTGGCATGGGGGTGAGGAGGAGGAGGAGGAGGAGCAGGGAGGTCATTCATCCCCTGTACTCGGCACTGGTGAGGCCACACCTTGAGTGCAGTGTCCAGTTTTGGGCCCCTCAGGTCAGGATGGACATTGACTGCAGTGTCCAGCTCTGGGTGTCCCAGGATGGACATTGAGTGCAGTGTCCAGCTCTGGGTGTCTCAATTCAGGATGGACATTGGGTGCAGTGTCCAGCTCTGGCCCCTCAGCTCAGGATGGACACTGAGTGCAGTGTCCAGCTCTGGCCCCTCAGCTCAGGATGGACATTGAGTGCAGTGTCCAGCTCTGGGTGTCCCAGGATGGACATTGAGTGCAGTGTCCAGCTCTGGGTATCTCCGTTCAGGATGGACATTGAGTGCAGTGTCCAGCTCTGGCCCCTCAGCTCAGGATGGACATTGAGTGCAGTGTCCAGCTCTGGCCCCTCAGCTCAGGATGGACACTGAGTGCAGTGTCCAGCTCTGGGTGTCCCAGGATGGACATTGAGTGCAGTGTCCAGCTCTGGCCCCTCAGCTCAGGATGGACACTGAGTGCAGTGTCCAGCTCTGGGTGTCCCAGGATGGACATTGAGTGCAGTGTCCAGCTCTGGCCCCTCAGTGCAGGATGGACACTGAGTGCAGTGTCCAGCTCTGGGTGTCCCAGGATGGACACTGAGTGCAGTGTCCAGCTCTGGCCCCTCAGTTCAGGATGGACACTGAGATGCTCAATCACGTCCAGAGGAGGCAGCAAGGCTGGTGAGGGGCTTGGAACACAAACCCTGTGAGGAACGGCTGAGGGGGCTGGGGATGTTCAGCCTGGAGAAAAGGAGACTCAGAGGTGACCTTATCACTCTGCAGCTCCCTGAAGGGTGGTTCTGGTCAGCTGGGGTTGGTCTCTTTCTCCAGGCAGCACTGACAGAACCAGAGGACACAGCCTCAAGCTGTGCCAAGGGAAATCCAGGTTGGATATCAGGAAAAAAAGTTTTTCACAGAAAGAGTGATAAAGTTCTGGAATGGGCTGCCCGGGGAGGAGTCACCATCCCTGGAGGTGTTTGACACAAGACTGGATGTGGCACTGGGTGCCATGGTCTGGTTGAGGTGTTGAGACCTGGGCTGGACTTAATGGTTTTGAAGATCTCTTCCAGCCCAGAAATCCTGTGATTTCTGTGATTCCTGGGGATTCTGAGCACGGCGATCCCCTGGGATCCTGGGGGATGTGAGGATTTTAGGAAAAAGCTTTTCACAGAGTGATAAAGTTCTGGAGTGGCCTGACGGGGGAGGAGTCACCGTCCCTGGAGGTGTTTAACAAAAGCCTGGATGTGGCACTGGGTGTTGAGGTGTCAGAGCCTGGGCTGGACTCGATGGTCTCGGAGGGCTGTCCCAGCCCGGAAATCCTGCGGTTCTGTGATTCCTGGGGGTTCTGAGCACGGTGATCCCCTGGGATCCCAGGAACAGCAGAGGCGGGCGGGATCCCGGGGGGATGTGAGGATTTTAGGACGTCAAAGCTTGGGTTGGACTCGATGGTCTTGGAGGTCTCTTCCAGCCTAGGAATTCTGTGATTCCTGGGGGTTCTGAGCATGGTGATACCCTGGGATCCCGGGGGGATGTGAGGATTTTAGGATGTCAGAGCATGAGTTGGATCTCGGAGAGGCTCTCCCAGCCCGGAAATCCTGCGGTTCTGTGATTCCTGAGGGTTCTGAGCACGGTGATCCCCTGGGACCCCAGGAACAGCAGAGGCGGGCAGGATCCCAGGGGGATGTGAGGATTTTAGGATGTCAGAGCTTGGGTTGGACTGGATGATCTCAGAGGGGCTCTCCCAGCCCGGAAATCCTGCGGTTCTGTGATTCCTGGGGATTCTGAGCACGGTGATCCCCTGGGATCCCAGGAACAGCAGAGGCGGGCGGGATCCTGGGGGGATGTGAGGATTTTAGGACGGCAAAGCTTGGGTTGGACTCGATCTTGAAGATCTCTTCCAACCTAGGAATTCTGTGATTCCTGGGGGTTCTCAGCACGGTGATCCCCTGGGACCCCAGGAGCAGCAGAGGTGGGCAGGATCCCGGGGCCAGGGGGATGTGAGGATTTTAGGATGTCAGAGCTTGGGTTGGACTGGATGATCTTGGAGAGCTCTTCCAACCTAGGAATTCTGTGATTTCTGTGATTCCTGGGGGTTCTGAGCACGGTGATCCCCTGGGATCCCGGGGGGATGTGAGGATTTTAGGATGTCAGAGCTTGGGTTGGACTGGATGATCTTGGAGAGCTCTTCCAACCTAGGAATTCTGTGATTTCTGTGATTCCTGGGGGTTCTGAGCACGGTGATCCCCTGGGATCCCGGGGGATGTGAGGATTTTAGGATATCAGAGCATGAGTTGGATCTCGGAGGGCTGTCCCAGCCTGGAAATCCTGCGGTTCTGTGATTCCTGAGGGTTCTGAGCACGGTGATCCCCTGGGACCCCAGGAACAGCAGAGGCGGGCGGGATCCCGGGGGGATGTGAGGATTTTAGGATGTCAGAGCTTGGGTTGGACTCGATGATCTTGAAGATCTCTCCCAGCCTAGGAATTCTGTGATTTCTGTGATTCCTGGGGGTTCTGAGCACGGTGATCCCCTGGGACCCCAGGAACAGCAGAGGCGGGCAGGATCCCAGGGGGATGTGAGGATTTTAGGATGTCAGAGCATGAGTTGGATCTCAGAGGTCTCTCCCAGCCCAGAAATCCTGCGGTCCTGTGATTCCTGTGGATTCTGAACACGGTGATCCCCTGGGATCCCGGGGGGATGTGAGGATTTTAGGATGTCAGAGCATGAGTTGGACCCCGGAGGTCTCTCCCAGCCCGGAAATCCCGCGGTTCTGTGAGGACTGAGCAGGAATCCCGGCTCTGAGGCTGAGGAGGGGGAGGAAGGTGGCACCGAGCGGTGCGGAGGGCGCGGCGGAGCCATCAGCATCCTCCGGGGAAGAGGGGAGAGGGGAGGCGGCGCGGGGCGGTGAGGGATGAAGGGAGGAAGGCGGCGTCCCCTCTACAACCCGGCTAAGCCGGGAAATGAATCCTGATCCGGCCAAAAAAAAAAAAAAAAAAAAAAAAAAAGGAAAAAAAAGAAAACCCCAGCCTGGAAAATACCGAGAGAGAGAAAAAAAGGGTCTCCCTTTCAGGGGAAAACGGGGAATCCTTAATGCTTCCTCCCTCAGCAACTGTAATGCCGGGATGTTCCCAATCTGCTTTGAGGGATGGAAAGATTAAGAATAATAAAAAAATTGCAATAAAATATGTGTGAACGAGGGGGTAATTGTGGACAAATGCGGCATTCAAATTCATTTTTCAGCTCTTTTACACACCATTTCAATCTTATTTTCTGCTTGTTAATGAGATCTTGTTGGTTGGGGTGGGCACGGCTGCCCAGTATCGGCTCGGGTAATTGCACATAATTTTTCTCTCTACCAGCGATTTGCATCAGATTTTTTTTTCCTTTTTTTTTTTTTTTTTCTAATTCTTTGCTATTTAAACCCCCTCCTCCCTTGCTCCCCTCCTCGCCCCCGTCCCCTCCAAATCGCATCCTCTCCTCCCTTTCTTTCTCCCCCTCCCCTTTTCTCCTGGCCCAGCAAGGCTCATTTGGAATGCTTATTACAGGCAGAGTGTCTCCGATTAAAAAAAAAAAATCGGGAAAAAAGAATAATAATAATAATTTAAAAAAATTAAAATTAAAAAAAAAAAGGCAGCAGGCGGAGAAAAGGGATCGGCGGCACTGAGGGAAGGAAGGGGAGAGGGCGGCGGAGCCGGGAGGGAGCCCTGGAAGTCGGGGAAGGAATTCCCCAAATCCAGGAGGGATCCCTGGAACCGAGGGAAAGGATTCCCAAAGCCAGGAGAGAGCCTTGGAACCGAGGGGAGGAATTCCCAGAGCCAGGAGGGTCCCTGGAAATCAGAGAAGGAATTCCCAGAGCCAGGAGAGAGCCTTGGAACCGAGGGGAGGAATTCCCAGAGTCGGGAGTCCAGGAGGAAAGGATTTCTCAAAGCCAGGAGGGATCCCTGGAACCAAGAGAAAGAATTTTCAGAGTCAGGAGAGACCCCTGGAAATGAGGGAAGGAATTCCCAGAGCCGGGAGGGATCCCTGGAAATCAGGGAAGGAATTTCCAGCACCAGGAGAGAGCCTTGGAACTGAGGGGAGAAATTCCCAGAGCCAGGAGGGTCCCTGGAAATGAGAGCAGGAATTTCCAGAGCCGGGAGGATCCCTGGAACTGAGGGAAGGAATTCCCAGAGCCGGGAGGATCCCTGGAACTGAGGGAAGGAATTCCCAGAGCCAGGAGGGATCCCTGGAAATCAGGGAAGGAATTCCCAGAGCCGGGAGGGTCCCTGGCAATCAGGGAAGGAATTCCCAGAGCCGGGAGGATCCCTGGAACTGAGGGAAGGAATTCCCAGAGCCAGGGGGGGTCCCTGGCAATCAGGGAAGGAATTCCCAGAGCCAGGAGGGATCCCTGGAACTGAGGGAAGGAATTCCCAGAGCCAGGGGGGATCCAAACCCCAGCACAACCCTGGCACCGGGAATCCGGCTCCAAGCTCCAGGCACTGGGAACGAACTCGCCCGGGGAGCAAAAGAAATAAAAATTAAAAAAAAAAAAAAAAAAGGAAATAAAGCCACCGAAAGCCCTGAGAAAATTAAAGCAACAGCTCCGAGGTGGGGAACAAGTTTCTCTTGGCTCTTGGTGTTTCTGGAATCGTCTCAATCCCCGGAGATCCCGCGGTGCTGCTGGGAGCTCCCCAGGCCCCAGGAATAACAAATTCTGGAATAACGAGGTCTGGAAAGGCTCCGAGCTCCTCCTCGTTTGGGGCACTCCCCAGGCACACCTGCCCCAAGCTGAGCTTTTTATTTTATTTTTAATTTTGGGTTTTGGACCCCAAGCTGAGCTTTTTTTTTTTTTTTTTAATTTTATTTCTGGGGTTTGGACCCCAAGCTGAGCATTTTTATTTTATTTTTGGGTTTTGGGCCCCAAGCTGAGCTTTTTTTTATTATTATTTTTGGGGTTTGGACCCCAAGCTGAGCTTTTATTATTATTATTATTATTATTATTATTATTATTATTATTATTATTATTATTATTATTTTTGGGTTTTGGATCCCAAGCTGAACGGGTTTTTTTATTTTTATTTTTGGTGTTTGGATCCCAAGCTGAGCTTTTTTTATTTTTATTTTTGGGGTTTGGACCCCAAGCTGAGCTTTTTTTTTTTTTTTTAATTTTATTTCTGGGGTTTGGACCCCAAGCTGAGCATTTTTATTTTATTTTTGGGTTTTGGGCCCCAAGCTGAGCTTTTTTTTTATTTTTATTTTTGGTGTTTGGATCCCAAGCTGAGCTTTTTTTTTTTTTTTTTTCTGGGTTTTGTACCCCAAGCTGAGCATTTTTATTTTATTTTTGGGTTTTGGACCCCAAGCCGAGCTTTTTTTGGTTTTGGGTTTTGGAGAAGCCTTTGCCAGAGCCTGACACGGAACGGGGGAACCTGGGCAGGAACTCCAGGTCTGGATCTCAAGGAGCAGCAGGAACGGTGGGAGGCCAGGCAGTGCAGCAAACCCTCCCCAAAAACCCACGGAAAAGCCACTTGGAAAGGCAGGAGGGACATGAAAGTCACTTTGGAAAGGCAGGAGGGAGGTTGGGGGTGAAAAGGAAATGCAGAAAATGCAGAAAATGCAGAAAATGCAGGAAAACCCCGATTTCCTGGCTGTTTGAGGGGGTCCCTCAGCCACTCCTGCCCTGCAATCCTCAAACCCTGAACTCCCTGATTCCCTCCCTCACCCCCCAGCACAGCTCCTGAAGGGTTGGCAGATCCTGACTGAGACAGAACTGGGATTAAAACCGAGTTTAAGGCCGGGCTGGATGGGGTTTGGAGAAGCTGGCCCAGTGGAAAGGGGATTTGGGGTCAGCAGAGCTGTAACGTTCCTCCCAAGCTGAATTCCAGGGATGATTCCAAGGTTTATCAGGATTTGGGTTGTCCCAAGCCTTGTCCCAGCTCAGGGAGGGACAATTCAGGGTGGCAGATCCTGACTGAGACAGAACTGGGCTTAAAACCGAGTTTAAGGCCGGGCTGGATGGGGTTTGGAGAAGCTGGCCCAGTGGAAAGGGGTTGGGGTCAGCAGAGCTGTAACGTTCCTCCCAAGCCAAATTCTGTGAGATGATTCCAAGGTTTATCAGGATTTGGGTTGTCCCAAGACTTACCCCAGCCCAGATTCAGGCTGGCAGATCCCAATCAGGACAGAACTGGGCTTAAAACCAAGTTTAAGGCCGGGCTGGACAGGGTTTGGAGCAACCTGGCTCAGTGGAACAGGGATTGGGGTCAGCTGAGCTTTAAGGTCCCTCCTAACCCAAATTCCAGGGATGATTCCAAGGTTTATCAGGATTTGGGTTGTTCCAAGCCTTATCCCAGCCCAGATTCAGGCTGGCAGATCCCAATCAGGACAGAACTGGGCTTAAAACCGAGTTTAAGGCCGGGCTGGATGGGGTTTGGAGCAACCTGGCCCAGTGGAAAGGGGATTTGGATCAGCAGAGCCTTAAGGTCCCTCCCAAGGCAAATTCCAGGGATGATTCCAAGGTTTATCAGGATTTGGGTTGTCCCAAGCCTTGTCCCAGCTCAAGGAGGGACAATTCAGGGTGGCAGATCCTGACTGAGACAGAACTGGGCTTAAAACCGAGTTTAAGGCCAGGGGACAAGGTCTGGAGAAGCTGGCTCAGTGGAAAGGGGATTGGGGTCAGCAGAGCTGTAACGTTCTTCCCAGGCTGAATTCCAGGGATGATTCCAAGGTTTATCAGGATTTGGGTTGTCCCAAGACTTACCCCAGCCCAGATTCAGGCTGGCAGATCCCAGTCAGAACAGAACTGGGCTTAAAACTGAGTTTAAGGCCGGGCTGGACGGGGTTTGGAGCAACCTGGCCCAGTGGAACAGGGATTGGGGTCAGCTGAGCTTTAAGGTCCCTCCTAACCCAAATTCCAGGGATGATTCCAAGGTTTATCAGGATTTGGGTCATTCCAAGACTTACCCCAGCCCAGATTCAGGCTGGCAGATCCCAATCAGGACAGAACTGGGCTTAAAACCAAGTTTAAGGCCGGGCTGGACGGGGTTTGGAGCAACCTGGCCCAGTGGAAAGGGGATTTGGATCAGCAGAGCCTTAAGGTCCCTCCCAAGGCAAATTCCAGGGATGATTCCAAGGTTTATCAGGATTTGGGTTGTCCCAAGCCTTGTCCCAGCTCAAGGAGGGACAATTCAGGCTGGCAGATCCCAATCAGAACAGAACTGGACTTAGCACCGAGTTTAAGGCCAGGGGACAATGTTTGGAGAAGCTCGCTCAGTGGAAAGGGGATTGGGATCAGCAGAGCTTTAAGGTCCCTCCCAAGACAAATTCCAGGGGATGATTCCAAGGTTCATCAGGACTGAGTTTGTCCCAAATCCTCACTCCAGCCTAAGGAGGGACAGTTCCAGGCCAGGCCTGACCTGGGCCGAGCTGGGTGTGAGCTTCAGCTGGGCGCAAGGTTTGTTGTTCCTGGAGCTGGGTGGGGATTCCCAAACAACTGGAGGGTTTATTCCCCCAAGGGATGAAAATCTGGGAACATTTCCAGCTTTTGTGGCAGCCCAGGCCAGGCCCAGCCTGGCTTTCCAGCCCACTCCCGGCAGGGAGGATGAGGAAGGAGCTGCAGGAATCCCACCCTGGCCAGGGAGTGGCTCCCTCCTCGTGTTCAACTTTTCCTGGGAGCTCTGCAGCTCCAGGGGTTTGGGCAGAGCCCGCGGGGACAGCCTGGGGACAGCCCTGGGACAGCTGGGGACAGCCTGGGGACGTCCTGGGGACAGCCCTGGGACAGCCCTGGGACAGTCCTGGGACAGTCCTGGGGACAGCCTGGGGACAGTCCTGGGGACAGTCCTGGGGACAGTCCTGGGGACAGCCTGGGGACAGCCTGGGGACAGCCCTGGGACAGTCCTGGGACAGTCCTGGGGACAGTCCTGGGGACAGTCCTGGGACAGCCTGGGGACAGCCTGGGGACAGCCCAGATAGCCTGGGGACAGTCCTGGGACAGTCCTGGGACAGCCCAGATAGCCTGGGGACAGTCCTGGGGACAGTCCTGGGGACAGCCCTGGGACAGCCTGGGGACGTCCTGGGGACAGCCCTGGGACAGCCTGGGGACAGCTCTGGGACGGCCCAGACAGCCTGGGGACAGCCTGGGGACAGCCTGGGGACAGCCCTGGGACAGTCCTGGGAAAGTCCTGGGACAGCCCAGACAGCCTGGGGACAGCCTGGGGACAGCCCCGATAGCCTGGGGACAGTCCTGGGGACAGCCTGGGGACAGCCCTGGGACAGCCCAGACAGCCTGGGGACAGTCCTGGGGACAGTCCTGGGACAGCCTGGGGACAGCCCAGATAGCCTGGGGACAGCCCTGGGACAGCCCAGACAGCCTGGGGACAGTCCTGGGGACAGTCCTGGGACAGTCCTGGGGACAGCCCAGATAGCCTGGGGACAGCCTGGGGACAGCCCAGATAGCCTGGGGACAGTCCTGGGGACAGTCCCGGGACAGTCCTGGGACAGTCCTGGGACAGTCCCGAGACAGTCCTGGGACAGCCTGGGGACAGCTCTGACCAAAATCCCCTCTCCCAGAGCCTGTCCCAGCACAGATCCATCCCCAATCCCTGTCCCATCTCCAATCCCTGCCCCGTTCCAAACCCTGCTCCATCCCAATCCCTGCTCCATCCCAATCCCTGCCCCATCTCCAATCCCTGCCCCATCCCAATCCCTGCTCCATCCCAAACCCTGCTCCATCTCCAATCCCTGCCCCATTCCAATCCCTGCTCCATCCCAAACCCTGCTCCATCCCAATCCCTGCCCTATCCTAATCCCTGCTCCATCCCAAATCCTGCTCCATCCCAAATCCTGCTCCATCTCCAATCCCTGCCCCATTCCAATCCCTCCTCCATCCCAAACCCTGCTCCATCCCAAATCCTGCTCCATCCCAATCCCTGCCCCATCCCAATCCCTGCTCCATCCCAATCCCTGCTCCATCCCAATCCCTGCCCCATTCCAATCCCTGCTCCATCCCAAATCCTGCTCCATCCCAATCCCTGCTCCATCCCAATCCCTGCTCCATCCCAAACCCTGCTCCATCCCAAATCCTGCTCCATCCCAAATCCTGCTCCATCCCAATCCCTGCCCCATCCTAATCCCTGCTCCATCCCAAACCCTGCTCCATCTCCAATCCATGCCCCATTCCAATCCCTGCCCCATCCCAATCCCTGCTCCATCCCAAATCCTGCTCCATCCCAATCCCTGCCCCATTCCAATCCCTGCTCCATCCCAAATCCTGCTCCATCCCAATCCCTGCTCCATCCCAAACCCTGCCCCATCCCAATCCCTGCTCCATCCCAATCCCTGCTCCATCCCAATCCCTGCTCCATCCCAATCTCTTCTCCATCCCAAATCTTGCCCCATCCCAATCCCTGCTTGGGTCACCCCGGGTTCTCTCCTGGAAGGAGCAGGAGCTGAGGCACCACCCTGGGTCCTGGTTGGATCCTGTGGGATTCTCTGCTGGCCACAGCTTGGGAAGGGGCAGGGTTTGGGGTTTGGGGTTTGGGGTTTGGGGTTTGGGGTGGGAACGGAGCTGGGCACAGCCTGACGGGTCTGGGGTTACCGGGTCCTGTTTGTCCCTGTTCTCTGTTTGGGAACAGGAACGCTGCAGTGCCCACCCCAAATCCCTGTTCTCTGTTTGGGAACAGGAATGCTGCAGTGCCCATCCCAAATCCCTGTTCTCTCTTTGGGAACAGGAATGCTGCAGTGCCCATCCCAAATCCCTGTTCTCTGTTTGGGAAAATCTGAAATCAAATGGGATCAAATCCCCATTTTCTCTTTGGGAACAGGAACACTGCAATGCCCACCCCAAATCCCCATTTTCTCTTTGGGAACAGGAACACTGCAATGCCCACCCCAAATCCCCGTTTTCTGTTTGGGAAAATCTGAAATCAAATGGGATCAAATCCTTGTTTTCTCCTTGGGAACAGGAACGCTGTGGTGCCCACCCCAAATCCCTGTTTTCTCTTTGGGAAGGGGAATGCTGCAGTCCCCACCCCAAATCCCCATTCTCTCTTTGGGAAAATCTGAAATCAAATAGGATCAAATCCTTGTTCTCTCTTTGGGAACGGGAACGCTGCAATGCATTGGGTTTTGCTTTCCAGAGGAAACCCCCTTCGGAGCTTTCCTCCCAAATTCACCCTAAACCAAGCCAAAGCCTCCCGAATTCCCTCTCTCCCCCTGGCTGATCCTTCCCGCTGCAGAGAGGAACCCCCTGGGATTCCCCTGGAAAGCCCCCTGCTCGGCGCCGTTAACAAATCAACAAATTAACAACAAATTCCCCGTAAAAGGGACGGCCCGAAACTTCCCTCAAACGAGGGCAAACCCGGGAGCTCCTCATCCCGCATTTCTCGCCTCCTTCCGCTAGGAACAGCAGAGGGCTTGGAAAGGCAGGGATTTTTAATTTTTTTCTTTTTTTTTTTTTTTTTTTTTTTCCCATCAGGGGATGCAAAGCAGGCGCGAAATAAACCCGGGTTAGGCACAAAGGGAACAGATGAATTTCCACGCCGCGCTATCTCGGTCCCCACATGATTAAAAGCATCAGGAAAATAATAATAATAATAATAAAAAAAGAAAATAAATGGGAATCTCCTCTTCCTGGGGGCGCAAAGCTCTCTTTTCTTCAGATAAACGATCCTCTCTTTTTCCCCCCCGTACAAAGGGCTTATGGGCTCAGGGATATCTGTCCCCAGCCTGAGCCTGGGGGCAGGGGAATTTGGGATTGGGATAAGCGGAGGGAAAAGCCGCGGTCTGCTCCTTTCAAGCCAGCCCCTGATTCGGCGGGACCGGGCAGGAGAGGATGAAGGGAAAATGGAAATTGGCAGGGATGGGCTCCTGCGCGCCTGGGGCTCATCCCAGGCATCTCATCCCTGCCTTATTCCCCGGGGATAAATTGCATTCGGGATGATCTCGGTTAATCCCGGGCCCTGGCCCGGCTAACCCGGGCCTGCCTTTGAATCGCAGCCCAGTGCTCTCGGAAATCCCTTGTCAGAGGGATATCTGCCTCTTCCCCCCGCCCGAATTTCCCTCTTTGGAGAGCAATATCCAGCCCCATGACAGTCACATTTCAGTGTTTTCTCACCCAGCCCCGTTTCAATGTTTTCTCCTTCTGCCTCGTGCCAGCCACATTTCAGTATTTTCCCCTCCAGTCACATTTCAATATTTCCCCATTCTGCCTCGTGCCTGTCACTATTTCAATATTTTCCCATCCAGTCACATTTCAGTATTTTCCCATTCTGCCCCATGCCCATAAGAATTTCAACATTTCCCCATTTTTCCACGTGCCCATCACATTTCAATATTTTCCCATCCACTCACATTTCAATATTTTCCCATTCTGCCCCGTGCCCATCACTATTTCAACATTTCCCCATTTTTCCTTGTGCCACTCACATTTCAATATTTTCCCATCCAGTCACATTTCAATATTTTCCCATCCAGTTACATTTCAATATTTTCCCATCCACTCACATTTCAGGATTTTCCCATCCAGTCACATTTCAATATTTCCCCATTCTGCCTCGTGCCTGTCACTATTTCAATATTTTCTCATCCAGTCACATTTCAGTATTTTCCCATTCTGCCCATGCCCATAAGAATTTCAGCATTTCCCCATTTTTCCTCGTGCCCGTCACATTTCAATACTTCCCCATCCAGTCACATTTCAGTATTTTCCCATTCTGCTCCATGCCCATAAGAATTTCAACATTTCCCCATTTTTCCTCATGCCCATCACATTTCAATACTTCCCCATCCAGTCACATTTCAGTATTTTCCCATTCTGCCCAATGCCCACAAGAATTTCAACATTTCCCCATTTTTCCTTGTGCCACTCACATTTCAGTATTTTCCCATCCTGCCCCATGCCAGTCACACTTCAATATTTTCTCATCCAGTCACTATTCCAATACTTTCCCATCCAGTCACATTTCAATATTTCCCCATTCTGCCTCGTGCCTGTCACTATATCAATATTTTCCCATCCAGTCACATTTCAGTATTTTCCCATTCTGCCCCGTGCCCATAAGAATTTCAACATTTCCCCATTTTTCCTTGTGCCCATCACATTCCAATATTTTCCCATCCAGCCCCGTGCCCATCACTATTTCAATATTTCCCCGTTCTGCCTTGTGCCACTCACATTTCAGTATTTTCCCATCCAGTCACATTTCAATATTTTCCCATCCAGTCACTAATTCAATATTTTCCCATCCACTCACATTTCAATATTTTCCCATTCTGCCCTGTGCCTGTCACTATTTCAACATTTCCCCATTTTTCCTCATGCCCATCACATTTCAATATTTTCCCATCCAGTCCCGTGCTGGTCACATTTCAGTATTTTCCCATCCAGTCACTATTCCAATATTTTCCTCTCCAGCCCCATGCCCGTCACTATTTCAATGTTTCCCCGTTCTGCCTTGTGCCACTCACATTTCAATACTTTCCCATTCTGCCCTGTGCCTGTCACTATTTCAACATTTCCCCATTTTTCCTCGTGCCCATCACATTTCAATATTTTCCCATCCAGCCCCATGACAGTCACATTTCAGTATTTTCTCATCCAGTCACATTTCAGTATTTTCTCATCCAGTCACATTTCAGTATTTTCCCATTCTGCTCCATGCCCATAAGAATTTCAGCATTTCCCCATTTTTCCACGTGCCCATCACATTTCAATATTTTCCCATCCACTCACATTTCAATACTTTCCCATTCTGCCTCGTGCCATCCCTATTTCAACATTTCCCCATTTTTCCTTGTGCCACTCACATTTCAATATTTTCCCATCCAGCCACATTTCAATATTTTCCCATCCGGTCACAATTTCAATTTTTTTTCCCATCCAGCCACATTTCAATATTTTCCCATCCAGTCACATTTCAATATTTTCCCATTCTGCCCCGTGCCCGTCACTATTTCAACATTTCCTCGTTTTCCTCGCGCCCATCACTTTTCAGTATTTTCCCATCCAGTCAAGAGGAATTGGGATGCCTCAGAGGGAGAATTCCCAAGGCACTTCTGGGAATTCCCAAGGCACTTCTGGGAATTCCCAAGGCACTTCCACGTCTTGGCCTTGAGACTCATCCAGGATTCCGGAGTAAACCTCCAGCTCATTAACAAACTGACTAATTGTTCTCTGTCCTGGGCTGCCCACAGGAACTCCTGACAACAACAACCCCAACCACAACAACAACAACAACAACAACAACGAAAACAACCCCAACAACCCAAACCCCAACAACAACCCCAACAACAGCCCCAACAACCCCAACGATGACAACAACCGCAACCACAACAGCAACCTCAACAACCCCAACGACAACAACCCCAACCCCAACAACAATCTCAACAACCCCAACGATGACAACAACCAAAACCCCAACAACAACGCCAACAACCCAAACCCCAACAACAGTCCCAACAACTCCAACGACGAAAACAACCCCAAACAATGAAAACACCAACAACTCCAACGGTGAAAACAACCCCAGCAACCCTAATGATGACAACAGCCGCAACCCCAACAACCGCAACCCCAACAACAACCCCAACTCCAACAACGAAAACAACTCCGAACGATGAAAACAACCCCAACGATAACCCCAACGACAACCCCAACCCAAACGATGACAACAACCGCAACCGCAACCCCAACAACCCCAACAACCCCAACAACCCCAACAACCCCAACAATGAAAACAACCCCAGCAATCCTAACAACAACAACCCCAACAATGAAAATAACCCCAACGACAACCACAACCCCAACAACAACCCCAACGATGAAAACAACCCCAGCAACCCCAACAACAACAACAACAACAACCCCGACAACAACCCCAACAACCCCAAAGATGACAACAACCCCAACCTCAACAATCCTAATGACAACAACAACCGCAACCCCAACAACAACAACTCCAACGATGAAAACAACCCCAGCAACCCCAACAATGACAACAACCCCAACCCCAAAACCGTAATGACGACAACAACCCCAACCTCAACAACAACCCCAACTCCGACGACGAAAGCAACCCCAAACGATGAAAACAACCCCAACAACAACCACAGCCCCAACCCCAACAACAACCCCAACAACCCCAACAGCAACCCCAACAACGAAAACGACCCCAAACAACCCCAAGGACGACAACCCCAACCCCAACAACAACCTCAACAACGCCAACAACCCTAAATGACGCCAACAACCCCAATGAGAGCAACAACAACTCCAACAAGCCCCAACAACAACCCCAGCCAGAACAACCCCAGCCAGAACAACCCCAACAAGAACAACCCCAACAACCCCAACAACAACCTCAACAACGCCAACAACCCAAAATGACGCCAACAACCCCAACCTCAACAACAACCCCAACGAGAGCAACAACAACTCCAACAACCCCCAACAACAACCCCAACACGAACAACCCCAACAACCCCAACAACAACCTCAACAACGCCAACAACCCTAATGACGACAACAAACCCAACGAGAGCAACAACAACTCCAACAACCCCCAACAACAACCCCAACCACCCTAACGATCACCCCGACAACCGCGGTGCCGGCCGGCCACGCCCTTCCCGGCGGCGTTCCCGCTCCGGGCACCCACCTGCGGGGAGAGGCCGTTGCTGACGGGGTTCATGTGGTTGGCGGGGGCGGCGGCGTTCATGAAGCTCTCGGAGTAGCTGGAGAAGCTGTGCCGGGCGCCGTAGGCAGAGCCGGAGTCGGCGGCGGCGGCGGCCAGGCCGCCCTGGTGCATGGTGGAGGGCGGCAGCGGCTGCGGCCGGTGCACGGTGCTGCCGCCGTCTGCGGGGAACACAGGGACACCGACGGGCTGGGATCCCCCCGGGAAAACACCCCGGGAAACACCCCAGGAAAACATCCTGGGAAAACCCCGGGAAAACCCCAGGAAAACATCCTGGGAAAACCCTGGGAAAACCCCCGGGAAAACCCCCAGGAAAACACCCAGGAGAACACCCAGGAAAACACCCGGGAAAACACCGGGAAACACCCGGGGAAAACCCCGGGAAACACCCGGGGAAACCCTGGGAAACACCCGGGAAACACCCCGGGAAAACACCCCGGGAAACCCCCAGGAACCCCCTGGGAAGACCCTAGGAAACCTCTAGGAAACCCCCAGGGAAACCCCAGGAAAACCCCAGGAAAACCCCCAGGAAAACACCCGGGAAAACACCAGGAAACACCTTGGGAAAACCCTGGGAAACCTCCAGGAAGCCTCTAGGAAACCCCCAGGGAAACCCCAGGAAAACCCCAGGAAACATCCAGGAAAACTCCTGGGAAAACCCCCAAGAATACTTCAGGAAACCCTCAACAAAACCCTAGGAAACTTCCAGGAAAACCCCAGGAAAACCCTGGGAAGACCCCGGGAAACCTCCAGGAAAACTCCAGGAAACCTCGAGGAAGCCTCTAGGAAAGCCCCAGGGAAACCCCAGGAAAACCCTAGGAAACATCCAGGAAAACTCCTGGGAAACCTCCAGGAAGCCTCTAGGAAAACTCCAGGGAAACCTCCAGGAAGCCTCTAGGAAAACTCCAGGGAAACCCCAAGGAAATCTCCAGGAAAACCCTAGGAAACCTCCAGGAATACTTCAGGAAACCCTCAACAAAACCCTAGAAAACTTCCAGGAAAACCTCAGGAAAACCCTGGGGAAAAGTCCAGGAAAACCCTGGGAAAACCCCCAAGAATACTTCAGGAAACCCTCAACAAAACCCTAGGAAACTTCCAGGAAAACCTCAGGAAAACCCTGGGGAAAAGTCCAGGAAACCCCTAGGAAACATCTAGGAAGCCTCCAGGAAACCACCAGCAAACCTCCAGAAAATCCCTGGGAAAACCTCCAGGAAACCACCCTGCAAAAACTCCAGAAAACCCCTGGGAAACCTCCAGAAAAACCCCAGGAAAACCCCTGGGAAAACCCCAGGAAAACCCCAGAAAAACTCCAGGAAACCCCCAGCAGGAAACCCCCAGCAGGAAACCCCCAGCAGGAAACTCCCAGGAAACCTCCAGGAAAACCCCTGGAAACCCCCAGCAGGAAACCCCTCAGAAACCTCCAGAAAACCTCCAGGAAAACCTCAGGAAACCTCCAGGAAAACCCCAGGAAACCCTCAGGAAACCTCCAATTAACTTCCAGGAAATCCCCAGAAAACCCCCGGGAACCCCAGGAGCGGCGGCTGGGCCACCCCAGGACCCAGCAGCTCCACCCTTTGCCCAGCTGGGGGGAAATGTCCGGGTTTGCATTTCCTTTTCCCCTTCCCAAAGGGAAGCCGTGAATCCCCTGGTGAATTACACAGGGAATTACACAGGGAACAATTCCAGGGAATACAGAGGGAACAATTCCAGGGAATACAGAGGGAACTATTCCAGGGAATTACACAGGGAGCTATTCCCGCTGCCGAACCCCGGAAAGGAGATTTGCCCAGGGTGAGGGGTCACCTGCACAACCCAGAATTTACGCGGCAGCTGGAATTAATGAGATCCCTCCCGCTGGGATATTCCTGCTGCTGAATCCCAGATTCCTCCCACTGGAATATTCCCGCTGCTGAATTCCAGAATGGAGATCTGCCCAGGATGAGGGATCACCCACAGAACCCAAAATTTACACAGCAACTGGAATTAACAATATTCCTCCCACTGGGATATTCCTGCTGCTGAATTCCAGATTCCTTCCACTGGAATATTCCCGCTGCTGAATTCCATAGGGGAATTTTACCCAGACTGAGGGGTCACCCACAGAACCCAAAATTTACACGGCAGCCGGAATTAACGAGGTTCCTTCCACTGGGATATTCCTGCTCCTGAATCCCAGATCCCTCCCACTGGGATAATCCTGCTGCTGAATCCCAGATTCCTCCCACTGGAATATTCCCGCTGCTGAATCCCAGATCCCTCCCACTGGGATATTCCTGCTGCTGAATCCCAGATCCCTCTTACTGGGATAATCCTGCTCCTGAACCCCAGATTCCTCCTGCTGGAATATTCCTGCTGCTGAATCCCAGATTCCTCCCACTGGGATATTCCTGCTCCTGAATCCCAGATCCCTCCCACTGGGATAATCCTGCTCCTGAATCCCAGATCCCTCCCGCTGGGATATTCCTGCTCCTGAATCCCAGATCCCTCCCACTGGGATATTCCTTCCTTCCTGCTCCTGAACCCCAGAACAGAGATTTGCCCGGAATGAGGGGTCACCCACAGAACCCAAAATTTACACGGCAGCTGGAAACAGCAGGTGGGGAAGGACAGGTGGGGAAGGACAGGTGAGGAAGGACAGGTGGGGAAGGGCAGGTGAGGAAGGGCAGGTGAGGAAGGACAGGTGGGGAAGGGCAGGTGGGGAAGGACAGGTGGGGAAGGAAGGGCAAGTGAGGAAGGACAGGTGGGGAAGGACAGGTGAGGAAGGAAGGGCAAGTGAGGAAGGACAGGTGAGGAAGGACAGGTGGGGAAGGGCAGGTGAGGAAGGGCAGGTGAGGAAGGACAGGTGGGGAAGGGCAGGTGGGGAAGGACAGGTGGGGAAGGACAGGTGAGGAAGGGCAGGTGAAGAAGGACAGGTGAAGAAGGACAGGTGAGGAAGGACAGGTGGGAAGGACAGGTGAGGAAGGGCAGGTGGGGAAGGACAGGTGAGATAGGACAGGTGAAGAAGGACAGGTGGGGAAGGACAGGTGGGGAAGGGCAGGTGAGGAAGGACAGGTGGGATGAACAGGTGAGGAAGGACAGGTGGGATGAACAGGTGAGGAAGGACAGATGAGGAAGGACAGGTGAAGAAGGACAGGTGAGGAAGGACAGGTGGGGAAGGACAGGTGAGGAAGGACAGGTGGGGAAGGACAGGTGGGGAAGGACAGGTGGGGAAGGGCAGGTGAGATAGGACAGGTGAAGAAGGACAGGTGAGGAAGGACAGGTGGGAAGAACAGGTGAGGAAGGACAGGTGAGGAAGGGCAGGTGAGGAAGGGCAGGTGAGGAAGGACAGGTGAGGAAGAACAGGTGAGGAAGGACAAGTGGGAAGGACAGGTGGGGAAGGGCAGGTGGGGAAGGAAGGACAGGTGCAGAAGGACAGGTGGGGAAGGACAGGTAGGGAAGGGCAGGTAGGGAAGGACAGGTGGGGAAGGGCAGGTGAGGAAGGACAGGTGGGGAAGGGCAGGTGGGGAAGGGCAGGTGAGGAAGGGCAGGTGGGGAAGGGCAGGTGGGGAAGGGCAGGTGAGGATAGACAGGTGGGAAGAACAGGTGAGGAAGGACAGGTGGGGAAGGACAGGTGAGGAAGGACAGGTGAGGAAGGGTAGGTGAGGAAGGACAGGTGCAGAAGGACAGGTGGGGAAGGACAGGTGAAGAAGGACAGGTGAGGAAGGACAGGTGAAGAAGGACAGGTGGGGAAGGACAGGTGGGGAAGGACAGGTGAGGAAGGACAGGTGAAGAAGGACAGGTGAGGAAGGACAGGTGGGGAAGGACAGGTGAGGAAGGACAGGTGAAGAAGGACAGGTGAGGAAGGACAGGTGGGGAAGGGCAGGTGAGGAAGGACAGGTGGGATGAACAGGTGAGGAAGGACAGGTGGGATGAACAGGTGAGGAAGGACAGATGAGGAAGGACAGGTGAAGAAGGACAGGTGAGGAAGGACAGGTGGGGAAGGACAGGTGAGGAAGGACAGGTGGGGAAGGACAGGTGGGGAAGGACAGGTGGGGAAGGGCAGGTGAGATAGGACAGGTGAAGAAGGACAGGTGAGGAAGGACAGGTGGGAAGAACAGGTGAGGAAGGACAGGTGAGGAAGGGCAGGTGAGGAAGGGCAGGTGAGGAAGGACAGGTGAGGAAGAACAGGTGAGGAAGGACAAGTGGGAAGGACAGGTGGGGAAGGGCAGGTGGGGAAGGAAGGACAGGTGCAGAAGGACAGGTGGGGAAGGACAGGTAGGGAAGGGCAGGTAGGGAAGGACAGGTGGGGAAGGGCAGGTGAGGAAGGACAGGTGGGGAAGGGCAGGTGGGGAAGGGCAGGTGAGGAAGGGCAGGTGGGAAGAACAGGTGAGGAAGGACAGGTGGGGAAGGACAGGTGAGGAAGGACAGGTGAGGAAGGGTAGGTGAGGAAGGACAGGTGCAGAAGGACAGGTGGGGAAGGACAGGTGAAGAAGGACAGGTGAGGAAGGACAGGTGAAGAAGGACAGGTGGGGAAGGACAGGTGGGGAAGGACAGGTGAGGAAGGACAGGTGAAGAAGGACAGGTGAGGAAGGACAGGTGAAGAAGGACAGGTGGGGAAGGACAGGTGGGGAAGGACAGGTGAGGAAGGACAGGTGAAGAAGGACAGGTGAGGAAGGGCAGGTGAGGAAGGACAGGTGGGGAAGGACAGGTGAGGAAGGACAGGTGAAGAAGGACAGGTGAGGAAGGACAGGTGGGGAAGGGCAGGTGAGGAAGGACAGGTGGGATGAACAGGTGAGGAAGGACAGGTGGGATGAACAGGTGAGGAAGGACAGATGAGGAAGGACAGGTGAAGAAGGACAGGTGAGGAAGGACAGGTGGGGAAGGACAGGTGAGGAAGGACAGGTGGGGAAGGACAGGTGGGGAAGGACAGGTGGGGAAGGGCAGGTGAGATAGGACAGGTGAAGAAGGACAGGTGAGGAAGGACAGGTGGGAAGAACAGGTGAGGAAGGACAGGTGAGGAAGGGCAGGTGAGGAAGGGCAGGTGAGGAAGGACAGGTGAGGAAGAACAGGTGAGGAAGGACAAGTGGGAAGGACAGGTGGGGAAGGGCAGGTGGGGAAGGAAGGACAGGTGCAGAAGGACAGGTGGGGAAGGACAGGTAGGGAAGGGCAGGTAGGGAAGGACAGGTGGGGAAGGGCAGGTGAGGAAGGACAGGTGGGGAAGGGCAGGTGGGGAAGGGCAGGTGAGGAAGGGCAGGTGGGGAAGGGCAGGTGGGGAAGGGCAGGTGAGGATAGACAGGTGGGAAGAACAGGTGAGGAAGGACAGGTGGGGAAGGACAGGTGAGGAAGGACAGGTGAGGAAGGGTAGGTGAGGAAGGACAGGTGCAGAAGGACAGGTGGGGAAGGACAGGTGAAGAAGGACAGGTGAGGAAGGACAGGTGAAGAAGGACAGGTGGGGAAGGACAGGTGGGGAAGGACAGGTGAGGAAGGACAGGTGAAGAAGGACAGGTGAGGAAGGACAGGTGGGGAAGGACAGGTGAGGAAGGACAGGTGAAGAAGGACAGGTGAGGAAGGACAGGTGGGGAAGGACAGGTGGGGAAGGGCAGGTGGGGAAGGGCAGGTGGGGAAGGACAGGTGAGGAAGGGCAGGTGAGGAAGGACAGGTGAAGAAGGACAGGTGAGGAAGGACAGGTGAGGAAGGACAGGTGAGGAAGGACAGGTGGGGAAGGGCAGGTGGGGAAGGACAGGTGAGGAAGGGCAGGTGGGGAAGGACAGGTGAGGAAGGACAGGTGAAGAAGGACAGGTGAGGAAGGACAGGTGAGGAAGGACAGGTGAGGAAGGACAGGTGGGGAAGGGCAGGTGGGGAAGGACAGGTGAGGAAGGGCAGGTGGGGAAGGACAGGTGAGGAAGGGCAGGTGAGGAAGGACAGGTGGGGAAGGACAGGTGGGGAAGGACAGGTGAGGAAGGGCAGGTGGGGAAGGACAGGTGAGGAAGGACAGGTGGGGAAGGACAGGTGAGGAAGGACAGGTGGGGAAGGACAGGTGGGGAAGGACAGGTGGGGAAGGACAGGTGAGGAAGGACAGGTGGGGAAGGACAGGTGGGGAAGGACAGGTGAGGAAGGACAGGTGAGATAGGGCAGGTGAAGAAGGACAGGTGGGGAAGGGCAGATGGGGAAGGACAGGTGAGGAAGGACAGGTGAGATAGGGCAGGTGAGGAAGGACAGGTGGGGAAGAACAGGTGAGGAAGGACAGGTGAGGAAGGACAGGTGAGGAAGGACAGGTGCGGGCTCACCTTGGGAGATGGTGGTGCTGGGGTAGGAGGAGTCGGGCAGCTGGTACGGGGGCAGCGCCGGCATCCCCGCGGGCGGGAAGCCCCCCGGCAGCAGGTGGTTGAAGGCCGCCAGCTGATTGGCTCCCGCCTGCTTGCGCCAGCGAGCCCGCCGGTTGCTGAACCACACCTGGGGGGACAGGAAACACACCGGGGTGACACCTGAGCAATGCCTGATACACCTGGGGGGACAGGAAACACACCAGGGTGACACCTGAGCGAGGGTTGACACCTGAGCAATGCCTGACACACCTGCAGGGACAGCAAATACCCCATGGTGACACCTGAGCAATGCCAGCCACACCTGGAGGACAGCAAACACCCCAGGGTAACACGTGAGCAATGGGTGACACCTGAGCACAGCTCACCACACCTGGAGGGACAGGAAACACCCCATGGGTGACACCTGAGCAAGGGGTGACACCTGAGCAATACCAGCCACGCCCAGAGGGACGGGAAACACACCGGGGTGATAAACCCGGCCCAGCACAAAGCCGGGCTCGGCTCCTCCTGGGCTCTGCGGCCAGCCTGGAACCGCTCTGAGCTGAAATAAACCCGGCCTGAGCGCCCAGGACAAAGCCGGGCTCGGCTCCTCCTGGGCTCTGTGCTCAGCCCTGCTCTGCACCAGCTCTGAGCTGAAATAAACCCGGACTGAGCGCCCAGGACAAAGCCGGGCTCAGCTCCTTCTGGGCTCTGTGCTCAGCCCTGCTCTGCAACAGCTCTGAGCTGAAATAAACCCGGCCTGAGTGCCCAAGACAAAGTCGGGCTTAACTCCTCCTGGGCTCTGCGGCCAGCCCAGAACAGCTCTGAGCTGAAACAAACCCAGCCCAGCACAAAGCCGGGCTCAGCCCCTCCTGGGCTCTGTGCTGAGCTCTGCCTTGCACCAGCTCTGAGCTGAAATGAACCCGGCCTGAGTGCCCAAGACAAAGTCGGGCTTAACTCCTCCTGGGCTCTGTGCTCAGCCCTGCTCTGCAACAGCTCTGAGCTGAAATAAACCCGGACTGAGCGCCCAGGACAAAGCCGGGCTCCTCCTGGGCTCTGCGGCCAGCCTGGAACCGCTCTGAGCTGAAACAAACCCGGCCCAGCACAAAGCCGGGCTCAGCTCCTCCTGGGCTCTGTGCTCAGCCCTGCCCTGAACCGGCTCTGAGCTGAAACAAACCCGGCCCAGCACAAAGCCGGGCTCGGCTCCTCCTGGGCTCTGTGCTCAGCCCTGTCCTGCCTTGCACCAGCTCTGAGCTGAAATAAACCCGGCCTGAGCGCCCAGGACAAAGCCAGGTTCAGCTCCTCCTGGGCTCTGCGGCCAGCCCAGAACAGCTCTGAGCTGAAACAAACCCGGCCCAGCACAAAGCCGGGCTCAGCTCCTCCTGGGCTCTGTGCTGAGCCCTGCCTCGCACCAGCTCTGAGGTGAAATAAACCCGGCCTGAGCACCCAGGACAAAGCCGGGTTCAGCTCCTTCTGGGCTCTGTGCTCAGCCCTGCCCTGCACCGGCTCTGAGCTGAAATAAACCCGGCCCAGGACAAAGCTGGGCTCAGCTCCTCCTGGGCTCTGTGCTCAGCCCGACCTTGCACCAGCTCTGCGACCAGCCCAGAACAGCTCTGAGGTGAAATAAACCCAGCCTGGACAGGTTTATTTCAGCTCAGAGCCCAGCACAAAGCCGGGCTCAGCCCCTCCTGGGCTCTGTGCTGAGCCCTGCTCTGCAACAGCTCTGAGCTGAAATAAACCCGGCCCAGCACAAAGCCGGGGCTCCTCCTGGGCTCTGCAGCCAGCCCGGAACCGCTCTGAGCTGAAATAAACCTGGCCCAGCACAAAGCCGGGCTCGGCTCTGCGCTGCTTCGGCCGCGAGGCTGCCGAGGAGTTTTTTTCCTAAAAGCACCTGGCTGCCCCGGAGCGTTTTATTGGGGTGAAATCTCCATTTTCTGCAGGGCAAAAAGGGCTCCCCGAGTGTTTTATCGGGGTTTTATTGGGGTGAATCTCCTCTCTGTGCAGGGTAAAAAGGGTTCCCCGAGTGTTTTATCGGGGAAAATCTCCCCTTTCTGCAGGGTAAAAAGGGTTCCCCAAGTGTTTTATCGGGTTTCATGGGTGGAAATCTCCTCTCTGTGGAGCAAAAAGGGTTCCCTGAGTGTTTTATCGGGGTTTTATCGGGGTCAGTCTCCTCTCTGCAGGGCACAAAGTGCTCCCCGAGTGTTTTATCGGGGTTTTATTGGGGTGAATCTCCTCTCTGTGCAGGAAAAATGGTTCCCCGAGTGTTTTATCGGGGTTTTATCGGGTGAATCTCCATTTTCCGCAGGGCACAAAGTGCTCCCCGAGCTGCCTCCCGGGCCGGCTTTGCCGGATTCCCCCCGAGGTGGCTGCCGGGCCGGGCTCTGCTGACCAGGATAAGCTTTCAGGGCAGATGAGAGCGCAGCTGCCGGGCTCTGGGAGGCCTCGGGAGCTGCCAAAGGCGATTGAATTTCACAGCAGCTGGGGGTGGGGAGGGGGGAAAAAAAGAAAAAAAATGGAGAAAAAACTCAGGAGTGGGGGGAAAGCTGCCCCCTCCTCCCTCAGGTTCCCAAGCTGCTCAGCCTCAGATCAGGGCTTGGGTTTGCAGACGGGTTCCCACAGCCTGGGGGCCAACCCTGAGCTCTCTTCTGCAAATGCTGCAGAAACAACCCCAAACTCCCTTCAAATCCTGTGAAACCAACCCCAAACTCCTTCCCCAAACCCTGCAGAAACAACCCCAAACTCCCTTCAAATCCTGCGAAACCAACCCCAAACTCCTTCCCCAAACCCTGCAGAAACAACCCCAAACTCCCTTCAAATCCTGTGAAACCAACCCCAAACTCCGTTCCCAAAATCTGCAGAAATAACCCCAAACTCCTTTCAAATCCTGCTAAACCAACCCCAAACTCCGTTCCCAAAATCTGCAGAAATAACCCCAAACTCCTTACAAATCCTGCGAAACCAACCCAAAACTCCGTTCCCAAAATCTGCAGAAATAACCCCAAACTCCCTTCTTCAAATCCTGCAAAACCAACCCAAAACTCCTTCCCCAGATGCTGCAGAACCAACCCCAAACTCCCTTCAAATCCTGCGAAACCAACCCCAAACTCCGTTCCCAAAATCTGCAGAAAGAACCCCAAACTCCCTTCAAATCCTGCAAAACCAACCCCAAACTCCATTCCCAAAATCTGCAGAAACAACCCCAAACTCCTTTCAAATCCTGCGAAACCAACCCCAAACTCTGTTCCCAAAATCTGCAGAAAGAACCCCAAACTCCCTTCTTCAAATTCTGCTAAACCGACCCCAAACTCTCTCCCCCAGACCCTGCAGAAATAACCCCAAACTCTGTTCTTCAAATCCCATGAAACCAACCCCAAACTCCATCCCCAGGCACCGCAGAACCAACCCCAACCCTCCCTTCCCAAATCCTGCTGAAAAAAAACCCTAAACTCTCTTCCCCAGACCCTGCAGAACCAACCCCAAACTCCTTCCTCCAAATCTTCAGAACCAACCCCAAACTCCCTGCCCAGACACGGCAGAACCAACCCCAAACCTCCCTTCCCAAATCCTGCTAAGAAAACCCCAAATTCCTTCTCCAGACACTGCAGAACCAACCCCAGGCTCACCCAAATTCTGCAGAACCAACCCCAAACTCCTTCCCCAAATCTTCAGAACCAACTCCAAACTCTCTTCTTCAAATCCTGTGAAACCAACCCAAAACTCCACTCCCAAAATCTGCAGAAAGAACCCCAAACTCCCTTCAGATTCTGAGAAACCAACCCCAAACTCCTTCCCAAAATCTTCACAACCAACCCCAAACTCCCTTCTTCACATCCTGCAGAACCAACCCCAAACTCCTTCCCCAAATCTTCAGAACCAGCCCCAAACTCCCTTCCCAAATTCTGCTGAAAAAATCCCCAAACTCGCCCAGACACTGCAGAGCCAACCCCAGCCTCACCCAAATTCTGCAGAAACAACCCCAAACTCCTTCCCCAAATCTTCAGAACCAACCCCAAACTCCCTTCCCAAATTCTGCTAAGAAAACCCCAAACTCCTTCCCCAAATCCTCACAACCAACCCCAAACTCCCTTCTTCACATCCTGCAAAACCAACCCCAAACTCCTTCTCCAGACACTGCAGAACCAACCCAAAACTCCTTCCCCAAATCCTCCTGAAAAAAAACCCCAAACTCCTTCCCCAGACCCTGCAGAACCAAACCCCAAACCTCGCTGCCCGAACCCTGCTGAGAAAACCCCAAACTCCTTTTCCCAGACCCCACAAGCCCCAAACGTGACCCAGATCCCAAAGTGGGCACCTTTGTCTCGAGTTCCCTGTCACCCATTCCAGGTTCCCGGGTGCTTTTCCTGCTGGAAAAGGGGATATTCACTCCTGCTGGGAAGGGTGCCCTGAGCTTCCCCCCGGGGTTGTTTTGGGGTTCCCTGCATCTGTTCCCCGTTTCCTGGTGGTGGTTTGATCAAACCCCACTTTTGGGATTGCTCTGCGGTTCTGTTCCCCATTTCCTGGGGTTCCCTGGACCCGTTCCCATTTCTGGGCTGCTGGATTTGCTCAAACCCCACTTTTGGGATCGATTTGGGGTTCCCTGGATCTGTTCCCATTTCTGGGCTGCTGGATTTGCTCAGACCTCACTTTTGGGATCGATTTGGGGTTCCCTGGACCTGTTCCCCATTTCTGGGCTGCTGGATTTGCTCAAACCTCACTTTTGGGATCGATTTGGGGTTCCCTGGACCTGTTCCCCATTTCTGGGATGCTGGATTTGCTCAGACCCACTTTTGGGATCGGTTTGGGGTCCCTGGACCCGTTCCCATTTGGATTTGGTGCTGGATTTGCTCAAACCTCACTTTTGGGATCGATTTGGGGTCCCTGGACCCGTTCCCATTTGGATTTGGTGCTGGATTTGCTCAGACCCACTTTTGGGATTGATTTGGGGTTCCCTGGCCCCATTCCCATTTGGATTTGGTGCTGGATTTGCTCAGACCCACTTTTGGGATTGATTTGGGGTTCCCTGGCCCCGTTCCCATTTGGATTTGGTGCTGGATTTGCTCAGACCCACTTTTGGGATCGGTTTGGGGTTCCCTGGCCCCGTTCCCATTTGGATTTGGTGCTGGATTTGCTCAAACCTCACTTTTGGGATCGACTTGGGGTTCCCTGGACCCGTTCCCATTTCTGGGCTGCTGGATTTGCTCAAACCTCACTTTTGGGATACATTTGGGGTTCCCTGGCCCCGTTCCCATTTGGATTTGGTGCTGGATTTGCTCAGACCCCATTTTGGGATCATTTTGGGGTTCCCTGGCCCCGTTCCCATTTGGATTTGGTGCTGGATTTGCTCAAACCTCACTTTTGGGATCCATTTGGGGTTCCCTGGACCCGTTCCCATTTCTGGGCTGCTGGATTTGCTCAGACCCCACTTTTGGGATCGATTTGGGGTCCCTGGCCCTGTTCCCATTTGGATTTGGTGCTGGATTTGCTCAGACCCCATTTTGGGATCATTTTGGGGTTCCCTGGACCCGTTCCCATTTGGATTTGGTGCTGGATTTGCTCAGACCCCATTTTGGGATCATTTTGGGGTTCCCTGGCCCCGTTCCCATTTGGATTTGGTGCTGGATTTGCTCAGACCCCGCTGGCCCAGGCCCCGATTTCACGGGGCCGCTCTTTTTTTTTCACCAGCGGGAGAACAAGAAAACCCCTTAATTAATTCCTTCATTCCCTGATTCCCTGGCTGCCCAGCGCGGCCCCTGAGGGGTTTGTGGGGCCCTGGCAGCTCCTTGGCACCGCTGCCCCACTCCAGCAGGGTGACAGAAATGGGTCACAGCCCTGGCACCCGAATCCCCCAAATCTGGGACGGGGCCGAGGGGAGAGCGCTGAATGAACCCCGAGCGTTTCATCGGGGCCAATCTCACTTTTGTAGCGTAAAAAGGGTTCCCCAAGTGTTTTATCGGGGTTTTATTGGGGTGAATCTCCCTTTTGTGGGGCAAAAAGGGCTCCCTGAGTCTTTTATTGGGGTTTTATCAGGGTGAATCTCCTCTCTGCAGGGCAAAAAGGGCTCCCCAAGTGTTTTATTGGGGTTTTATTGGGGTTTATTGGGGTGACTCTCCCTTTTGTGGGATAAAAAGGGCTCCCCAAGTGTTTTATTGGGGTTTTATTGGGGTTTATTGGGGTGAATCTCCCTTTTGTGGGATAAAAAGGGCTCCCCAAGTGTTTTATTGGGGTTTTATTGGGGTTTATTGGGGTGAATCTCCCTTTTGTGGGGCAAAAAGGGCTCCCCGAGCGTTTTATTGGGGTTTTATTGGGGTGAATCTCCTCTCTGCAGGGTAAAAAGGCTCCCCGAGTGTTTTAACGGGGTTTTATTGGGGTGAATCTCCATTTTGTGAGGTAAAAAGGGCTCCCCGAGTGTTTTATCGGGGTTTTATTGGGGTTTTATTGGGGTCAATCTCCCTTTTGTAGGGCAAAAAGGGCTCCCCGAGTGTTTTATTGGGGTTTTATCGGGGTGGATCTCCTCTCTGTGGGGCAAAAAGGGCTCCCCGAGCGTTTTATTGGGGTTTAATTGGGGTTTTATCGGGGTGGATCTCCTCTCTGCAGGGTAAAAAGGGTTCCCCAAGTGTTTTATTGGGGTTTTATTGGGGTGAGTCTCCATTTTGTGGGGCAAAAAGGGCTCCCTGAGTCTTTTATTGGGGTTTTATTGGGGTGAAATCTCCTCTCAGTGGGGCAAAAAGGGCTCCCCGAGCGATTTATTGGGGTGAATCTCCCTTTTGTGGGGCAAAAAGGGCTCTGCGAGTGTTTTATTGGGGTTTTATTGGGGTGAATCTCCTCTCTGCAGGGTAAAAAGGCTCCCCGAGTGTTTTAACGGGGTTTTATTGGGGTGAATCTCCCTTTTGTGGGGCAAAAAGGGCTCCCCGAACATTTTATTGGGGTAAATCTCCATTTTGTGGTGTAAAAACGGCTCCCCAAGTGTTTTATTGGAGTTTTATTGGGGTTTTATTGGGGTCAATCTCCCTTTTGTGGGGCAAAAGGGTCTCCCCAAGTGTTTTATTGGGGTTTAATTGGGGTGAATCTCCTCTCTGCAGGGTAAAAAGGGTTCCCCAAGTGTTTTGTCGGGGTTTTATTGGGGTGAGTCTCCATTTTGTGGGGCAAAAAGTGCTCCCTGAGTCTTTTATTGGGGTTTTATTGGGGTGAAATCTCCTCTCAGTGGGGCAAAAAGGGCTCCCCGAGCGATTTATTGGGGTGAATCTCCCTTTTGTGGGGCAAAAAGGGCTCCGCGAGCGTTTTATTGGGGTTTTATTGGGGTGAATCTCCTCTCTGCAGGGTAAAAAGGCTCCCCGAGTGTTTTAACGGGGTTTTATTGGGGTGAATCTCCCTTTTGTGGGGCAAAAAGGGCTCCCCGAGCATTTTATTGGGGTAAATCTCCATTTTGTGGTGTAAAAAGGGCTCCCCAAGTGTTTTATTGGGGTTTTATTGGGGTTTTATTGGAATCAATCTCCCTTTTGTGGGGCAAAAACGTCTCCCTGAGTGTTTTATTGGGGTTTTATTGGGGTGAATCTCCTCTCTGTGGGGCAAAAAGGGCTCCCAGAGCGTTTTATTGGGGTTTAATTGGGGTTTTATCGGGGTGGATCTCCTCTCTGCAGGGTAAAAAGGGTTCCCCAAGTGTTTTATCGGGGTTTTATTGGGGTGAGTCTCCATTTTGTGGGGCAAAAACGTCTCCCCGAGTGTTTTATTGGGGTTTTATTGGGGTGAAATCTCCTCTCGGTGGGGCAAAAAGGGCTCCCCAAGTGTTTTATTGGGGTTTAATTGGGGTTTTATTGGGGTGAATCTCCCTTTTGTGGGGCAAAAAGGGCTCCCCAAGTGTTTTATCGGGGTCAATCTCCCTTCTCCTTCCTTCTCCTCTGCAGTTCACCCAGCCCAGCCCCTGGAAGGTTCTGGGAGCAGGGAGCAGCACAAAAGGAATAAAGAAATAACCAAAATAACCTTTTGTTTGCCCTGGGCATGCAAAGAGGATGATCCCCTGTTAGGTTTTTTTAGGTTTTGTTTTTTTTTTTTTTTTTTGGGGTCCTGCAGGGGTGCACGATTGCAGAGTCTGAAATTGGGGCTGTGGGGCTGCTCTGCCCCTTCCACTCCCACACCTTGAGTATTTCGGGCGTTCAGGGAGAGAAATAAACCTTGCAGAGAGAGAAATAAACCTTGCAGAGAGAGAAATAAACCTTCTCCTTGCAGAGGAAATGAGAGAAATGTTCCTCTTTGCAGGGGAAAGGAGAGAAATAAACCTTTCTCCTTGCAGAGGAAATGAGAGAAATGTTCTCTTTGCAGAGGAAAATGAGAGAAATAAACCCCTTTGAAGAGGAAAAGGAGAGAAATAAACCTTCTCCTTGCAGAGGAAATGAGAGAAATGTTCCTCTTTGCAGGGGAAAGGAGAGAAATAAACCTTCTCCTTGCAGAGGAAATGAGAGAAATGTTCCTCTTTGCAGGGGAAAAATAGAGAAATAAACCTTCTCCTTGCAGAGGAAATGAGAGAAATGTTCCTCTTTGCAGAGGAAAGGAGAGAAATAAACCCCTTTGAAGAGGAAAAGGAGAGAAATAAACGTTCTCCTTGCAGAGGAAATGAGAGAAATGTTCTCTTTGCAGAGGAAAATGAGAGAAATAAACCTTTCTCCTTGCAGAGGAGAGAAATGTTCTCTTTGCAGGGGAAAAATAGAGAAATAAACCTTTCTCTTTGCAGAGGATAAAAGAGAGAAAGAAACATCTTTGGAGAGGAAAAGGAGAGAAATGAACCTTCTCCTTTTTAGAGGAGAGAAATCTTCTCTTTGCAGGGGAAAAGGAGAGAAAGAAAATCTCTTTGAAGAGGAAGAGGAGATAAACAAACTTTGCCTGTGGAGAGGAAAATGAGAGAGAAAGAAACCCTTCTCTTTGCAGAGGAAAAGGTGAGGAATGTTCTCCTTGGAGAGGAAAAGGAGAGAAAGAAACCTTCACCTTGCAGGGGAGAGAAATCTTCTCTTTGCAGAGGAAAAAGAGAGAAATGTTCTCCTTGCAGAGAAAAAGGAGAGAAAGAAATCTCTCTGAAGAGGAAAAGGAGAGAGACAATCTTGGTCTTTGCAGAGAAAAAAAAAAAAAACAACAGAGAAATAAACCTCCTTGCAGAGGAGAGAAATGTTCTCCTTGCAGAGGAAATGGAGACAAATAAAGCTCTTTGCAGAGGAAAAGGAGAGAAAGAAATCTCTTTGAAGAGGAAAAGGAGATAAACTTTGTGCAGAGGAAAAGGAGAGAAATAAATCTCTTTGCAGAGGAAAAGGAGAGAGATGTTCTCCTTGGAGAGGAAAAGGAGAGAAAGAAACCTTCTCCTGGCAGAGGAGAGAAATCTCCTCACAGAGGAAAAGGAGAGAAATCTCTTTGCAGAGGAAAAAGAGAGAAATTAAGCTCCTCTTTGCAGAGAAAAAGGTGAGAAAGAAATCTCTCTGAAGAGGAAAAGGAGATAAACAAACTTTTGTCTGTGTAGAGGAAAAGGAGAGAAAGAAACTGTGTAGAGGAACAAGAGAAATAAGAGAAATAAGAGAAATAAAGAGAAATAAACCTCCTTGCAGAGGAAATGGAGACAAATAAAGCCCTTTGCAGAGGAAAAGGAGAGAAAGAAACCTTCTCCTTGCAGAGGAGAGAAATCTCTTTGCAGAGGAAAAGGAGAGAAATGAAGCTTCTCTTTGCAGAGAAAAAGGTGAGAAAGAAATCTCTCTGAAGAGGAAAAGGAGATAAACAAACTTTGTCTGTGTAGGGGAAAAGGAGAGAAAGAAACCTTCTCCTTGCAGAGGAGAGAAATCTTCTCTTCACAGAGGAAAAGGGGAGAGACAATCTTGGTTTTTGCAGAGAAAAAAAAAAAAAAAACAAACAGAGAAATAAACCTCCTTGCAGAGGAAATGGAGACAAATAAAGCTCTTTGCAGAGGAAAAGGAGAGAAAGAAACCTTCTCCTTGCAGAGGAGAGAAATCTCTTTGCAGAGGAAAAGGAGAGAGATGTTCTCCTTGGAGAGGAAAAGGAGAGAAAGAAACCTTCACCTGGCAGAGGAGAGAAATCTCCTCACAGAGGAAAAAGAGAGAAATCTCTTTGCAGAGGAAAAGGAGAGAAATGAAGCTCCTCTTTGCAGAGAAAAAGGTGAGAAAGAAATCTCTCTGAAGAGGAAAAGGAGATAAACAAACTTTGTCTGTGCAGAGGAAAAGGAGAGAAAGAAACCTTCTCCTTGCAGAGGAAAGAAATCTTCTCTTCACAGAGGAAAAGGAGAGAGACAATCTTGGTTTTTGCAGAGGAAAAAAAAAAACAAACAGAGAAATAAACCTCCTTGCAGAGGAAAAGGAGACAAATAAAGCTCTTTGCAGAGGAAAAGGAGAGAAAGAAATCTCTCTGAAGAGGAAAAGGAGATAAAATTTGTGCAGAGGAAAAGGAGAGAAATAAACCTTCTCTTCGCAGAGGGAAAGGTGAGAGATGTTCTCCTTGGAGAGGAAAAGGAGGGAAAGAAACCTTCACCTGGCAGAGGAGAGAAATCTTCTCTTTGCAGAGGAAAAGGAGAGAAAGAAATCTCTTTGAAGAGGAAGAGGAGATAAACAAACTTTTGTCTGTGCAGAGGAAAAGGAGAGAAATAAACCTTCTCTTCACAGAGGAAAAGGTGAGAGATGTTCTCCTTGGAGAGGAAAAGGAGGGAAAGAAATCTTCTCCTGGCGGAGGAGATGAGAGAAATGCTCTCTTTGCAGATGAAAATTCGAGAAATGTTTTCCTTGCAGAGGAAAATGAGAGAAATCTCCTCTTTGCAGAGGAAAAAGGAGAGAAAGAAACGTTCTCTTTGCAGAGGAGAAGGAGTGGAATAAACCTCCCCGCAGAGGAAAATTCGAGAAATGTTCTCCTTGCAGAGGAGAAGGAGAGAAAGAAACCTCTTTGAAGAAGAAAAGGAGAGGAATGAACCTTTCTTTGAGGAGGAGAAGGAGAGGAATGAACCTTTCTTTGAGGAGGAAAGGAGAGGAATGAACCTTTCTTTGAGGGGGAGAAGGAGAGGAATAAACCCCTCTTTGCAGGGGAAAAGAGAAATGAAACTTTCTTTGCAGAGGAGAAGGAGAGGAATGAACCTTTCTTTGAGGAGAAAAGGAGAGGAATGAACCTTTCTTTGAGGAGAGGAAGAGGAATGAACCTTTCTTTGAGGAGAAGGAGAGGAATGAACCTTTGAGGAGGAAAGGAGAGGAATGAACCTTTCTTTGAGGAGAGGAAGAGGAATGAACCTTTCTTTGAGGAGGAAAAGGAGAGGAATGAACTTTTCTTTGAGGAGGAAAGGAGAGGAATGAACCTTTCTTTGAGGAGAAGGAGAGGAATGAACCTTTCTTTGAGGAGAAGGAGAGGAATGAACCTTTCTTTGAGGGGAAAAGGAGAGGAATGAAACTTTCTTTGCAGGGGAAAAGGAGAGGAATGAAACTTTCTTTGAGGAGGAGAAGGAGAGGAGTAAACATTTCTTTGAGGAGGCTGGGGCCGGAAGAGCTCCCACTCCAAATAAAGACCAAGATCCCAGTGCAGAGAACACCACACCTGAATTCCAACACCTGAGGCAAAACCACCACCAAGATCCAAAGGCAGGCACCGAGAGGGAAAGGGAAACACAACCCCAGGAATGCAAAAACCTCTCTCCAGCGATTTCTGCCTTTCCCCCAAGGCGGGGAAAGATATTTTTGCTTTCCCAGCCGGGAGCCAGAGGCTGCAAATCCGCTCTGGTTGGAGGCTCTTTCACATCCTGAAGGTGCTGGAGCCAGCACGAGGCCAAACCAAGGAGAAGAGATAACGCAAAATAAAGCTAAAAATAAAGTTAAAAATAAAAATAAAAATAAAAATAAAGTTAAAAATAGAAATAAAAATAAAAACAAAAACAAAAATAAAGTTAAAATAAAAATAAATTTAAAAATAAAAATAAAAATAGAAATAAAAATATAAAAAATAAAAATAAAAATAAAGATGAAGATAAAGATAAAGATTAAACAAAAACAAAAAAAAAAAAACAAAACCAAAAAACCGAAAAAATAAAAAATAAAATAAAAATTAAAAATAAAAATAAAAATAAAAATAAATTTAAAAATAAAAAATAAAGATGAAGATGAAGATAAAGATAAAGATTAAACAAAAACAAAAATAAAAAAACCAAAAACAAAAACCCGAAAAAATAAAAAAATAAAATAAAAAATAAAAATAAAAAATAAAGATAAAGATAAAAATAACAACAAAAAAAAAAATCCACCTGCACCCAAAAGAGATTCCCCAGAGTTTAAAGCAGCATTTCCCACAGCTGGAGGCTGCAGCCCCACAGGCACCCAGCCCTCGCACAAAGCCCCTGATGGGATTTATCTCCCCGTGCAGAGGCAGGGAGGAGGTTTCACGGCCCAAACAGGTCGATTGTGCCCCTGGTTTCTAAGGGAAAAAAAAAAAATTTAAAAAAAAAAAAAAATCGCAGAGCCTGTGCAGCTAATGACGTTTGCAATTCCTCCCCCTTCCCCCCAGCTCAAAGGTGGCTGGGGCCTTTTTATGCTCGTAAATCATTTTATTGGTGGTGGCAATCCCGCGGCTGGAGCAGCGCGCTGTAATGCGAGGTGCACTTCAAAGGGAACCTGCTCGGGCTTTATCAGCCCCCAGAGGTTCCCCCGCCGCCGGATCCTGTTACACCGTGGCCAGCCCGGCCTGCAGCCCGCTCCAGCCGCGCCAGGGGAGGAAGAGGAGGGTGAGGAGGGAGCTTGGGAGGAAGAGGAGGGTGAGGAGGGAGCTTGGGAGAGGTTCGGCTGAGGCTGGGCTTGCAGAGGGGTTCCTACAGCTTGGGGGCCGAGCCCAAAAACCTTCCCAGACACTGCAGAGCCAACCCCAAACTCTGTTCTTCAAATCCTGCAAAACCAACCCCAAACTCCTTCCCATAAACTGCAGAGCCAACCCCAAACTCTGTTCTTCAAATCCTACAGAATCAACCCCAAACTCTGTTCTTCAAATCCTGCAAAACCAACCTCAAACTCCATTCCTAGAAAGTGCAGAGCCAACCCCAAACTCTGTTCTTCAAATCCTACAGAATCAACCCCAAACTCTGTTCTTCAAATCCTGCAAAACCAACCCCAAACTCCATTACTAGAAAGTGCAGAGCCAACCCCAAACTCCCTTCCCCAGACACTGCACAACCTACCCCAAATTCCTTCCCAGACACTGCAGAACCAACCCCCAAAGTCTGTTCTTCAAACTCGGCAGAACCAACCCCAAACTCCCTCCCACAAATCCTGCAGAGCCAACCCCAAATTCCCTTCCCAGACACTGCAGAGCCAACCCCAAACTCTGTTCTTCAAATGCTGCAGAGCCAACCCCAAACTCCCTCCCACAAATCCTGCAGAGCCAACCCCAAACTCTGTTCCCCAAACACTGCAGAACCAACCCCAAATTCCTTCCCAAATCCTGCAGAACCAACCCCAAATTCCCTTCCCAGAAAGTGAAGAACCAACCCCAAACTCCGTTCTTCAAATCCTGCAGAACCAACCCCAAACTCCTTCCCAAACACTGCAGAACCAACCCCGAATTCCCTTCCCAGACACTGCAGAACCACCCCCAAACTCCCTTCCACAAATCCTGCAGAACCAACTCCGAATTCCCTTCCCATAAAGTGCAGAACCAACCCCAAACTCTATTCTTCAAATGCTGCAGAGCCAATCCCAAACTCCCTCCCACAAATCCTGCAGAGCCAACCCCAAACTCTGTTCCCCAAACACTGCAGAGCCAACCCCAAATTCCTTCCCAAATCCTGCAGAGCCAACCCTGAATTCCCTTCTCAGAAAGCGAAGAACCAACCCCAAACTCCGTTCTTCAAATCCTGCAGAACCAACCCCAAACTCCTTACCAGAAACTGCAGAACCACCCCCAAACTCCCTCCCACAAATCCTGTAGAGCCAACCCTGAATTCCCTTCCCAGACACTGCAGAACCAACCGCAAACTCTGTTCTTCAAATGCTGCAGAGCCAACCCCAAACTCCCTCCCACAAATCCTGCAGAACCAACCCCAAACTCTGTTCCCCAAACACTGCAGAGCCAACCCCAAATTCCTTCCCAAATCCTGCAGAACCAACCCCAAATTCCTTCCCAAATCCTGCAGAACCAACCCCGAATTCCCTTCCCAGAAAGTGAAGAACCAACCCCAAACTCTGTTCTTCAAATCCTGCAGAACCAACCCAAAATCCCTCCCACAAATCTTGCACAACCAACCCCAAATTCCTTTCCAAATCCTGCAGAGCCAACCCCAAATTCCTTCCCAAATCCTGTAGAACCAACCCAAAATCCCTCCCACAAATCCTGCAGAGCCAATCCCGCCGTGTCACTGCACCTTGCTCAGCTCCTGGATATCCCAAACATCCCTCGGGCCTCCCAGGGAGGGCAGAGGGAGCTGGGAAAGCCTCCCCAGCTCATCCCTGCCGGAGCAGCTGCCTGCCAGGACGGGGCTGGAGCGAATTATCCCGGCCATGGATCAGCTCCCACAATTTGTCAGACAAGGAGAGGAAAGGAAGGTCAAAAAAAAAAAAAAAAAAAAAGAAGCAACAGGCTGTTGTGCTCCTGCTCGGCCTAATCAGGACTTGATGTGGGGAGGAAAGATGGATGGGATGGATGAGAAAATAAATGGAAACAGGGCTGGGAAAGCCGAGGGGGCTGCAGCACCTGTTTGTGCTCAGGGGCTGCAGGAACCAGGTGGGAAAGGCTCTGTCAGGGCCTCGGGACACCCAGAATGTTCCACGGGGTCAACTGAGGGCTCTTCCCAGATGGATAAAGGGGATTCTGCTGGGTCAGGGTGTCAGCACACCCAGAATGTTCCACAGGGTCAATTAAAGGCTCTTCCCTGCTGGATAAAGGGGATTCTCCAAGGTCAGGGCCTCAGGAAACCCCAAATATTCCACAGGGTAAACTGAAGCTTCTTCCCAGCTGGATAAAGGGGATTCTGCTGGGACACTCCCAAATGTTCCACAGGGTCAGCTAAAGGCCCTTCCCAGCTGGATAAAGGGGATTCTGCTGGGTCAGAGCCTCAGCATCCCCCAAATATTCCAAAAGGTCAACTGAAGACCCCTCCCTGCCAGATAAAGGGGATTCTCCAAGGTCAGAGCCCTGAGAAACCCCAAATGTTCCACAGGGTCAGCTAAAGCTCCTTCCCAGCTGGATAAAGGGATTCTGCTGGGTCAGGGCCTCGGGACACCCAGAATGTTCCACAGGGTCAATTAAAGGCTCTTCCCAGATGGATAAAGGGGATTCTGCTGGGATACCCCCAAATATTCCACCAAGTCAACTAATGCCCCTTCCCAGCTGGATAAAGGGGATTCTCCAAGGTCAGGGCCTCAGGAAACCCCAAATATTCCACAGGGTAAACTGAAGCTTCTTCCCAGCTGGATAAAGGGGATTCTGCCAGGTCAGAGCCTCAGGACACCCCCAAATACTCCACAGGGTCAGCTAAAGGCCCTTCCCAGCTGGATAAAGGGGATTCTGCTGGGTCAGGGCAACAGCACCCCCCAAATATTCCAAAAGGTCAACTGAGCCCACCCCAAACCCCAAACTCTGTTCTTCAAATCCTACAGAATCAAACCCCAAATTCCCTTCCCAGAAACTGCAGAACCAACCCCAAACCCTGTTCTTCAAATCCTGCAGAGCCAACCCCAAACTGCCTCCCACAAATCTTGCACAACCAACCCCAAACTCCCCTCCCTGCTGGATAAAGGGGATTCTCCAAGGTCAGAGCCTCAGGACACCTCCAAATGTTCCACAGGGTCAATTAAAGGCTCTTCCCAGCTGGATAAAGGGGATTTTGCTGGGTCAGAGCCTCAGCACCCCCCAAATATTCCAAAAGGTCAACTGAAGACCCCTCCCAGCTGGATAAAGGGGATTCTCCAAGGTCAGAGCCTTGAGAAACCCCAAATATTCCACAAAGTCAACCAAAGCTCCTTCCCAGCTGGATAAAGGGGATTCTGCTGGGACACTCCCAAATATTCCACAGGGTAAACTAAAGCCCCTTCCCAGCTGGATAAAGGGGATTCTGCTGGGACACCCCCAAATATTCCAAAAAGGTCAATTAAAGGCCCTTCCCAGCTGGATAAAACGGATTCTGCTGGGACACCCCAAATATTCCACAGGGTCAGCTAAAGGCCCTTCCCAGCTGGATAAAGGGGATTCTCCAAGGTCAGAGCCTCAGGACACCCCAAATGTTCCACAAAGTCAACTAATGCCCCATCCCAGCTGGATAAAGGGAATTCTGCTGGGACACCCCCAAATATTCCAAAAGGTCAATTAAAGCCCCTTCCCAGCTGGATAAAGCGGATTCTGCTGGGACACCCCAAATATTCCAAAAGGTCAATTAAAGGCCCTTCCCAGCTGGATGAAGGGGATTCCCCAAGGTCAGAGCCTCAGGACACCCCAAATGTTCCACAAAGTCAACTAATGCCCCATCCCAGCTGGATGAAGGGGATTCTGCTGGGACACCCCAAATATTCCAAAAGGTCAATTAAAGGCCCTTCCCAGCTGGATGAAGGGGATTCTCCAAGGTCTCCAGCTCCCCTGAGCCAGAGCAGGGCGTTGTCCATCCCAGCAAAAGCTGGGATTCGGGGGCTGCAGAGGGGTTTTATTGAGGAAATGGAGCTGGGGAGACCCCAGGGACATTCCCTGCCCCGTCCTTCCAGGTGGGATCCCGAAAACCCACACAACGTTTCAGTGGTGGTGACACCAGGGGCGTCGGAACGTCACCGAGGCCACCGAGAGGATTCCTGACAGAACAGGAAAAAAAAAAAACCCAAAACTATCCCAGGATTTGTTTTGATTTTTTTTTTTTTCCGTGGTTTTTTTCCTGCTGTCCCTGCTCTGGTTCAGTGCTGAGCCCCTTCCGCTGGTGGGTGATGTGGAGGAGATAAATATCAAATACCAAACATGAAATAGCAAACATTAAATATCAAATATAAAGTATCTAATATAAAATATAAATACTAAATATTAAATATTTAATGTTAAATATGAGATATCCGTATACGATATTTGATATTCGATATTCGATGTTCAATATTCAATATTCAATATTCAATATTCAATATTCAATATTCGATATTCAATATTTGATATTCAATATTAAATATTAAATATTCAATATTCGATATTCGATATTTGATATTCAATATTCAATGTTCAATGTTCAATGTTTGATATTCGATATTCAATATTCAATATTCAATATTCGATATTCGATATTCAATGCTCAATATTCGATATTCGATATTTGATATTCAGTATTAAATATTCAATGTTCAATGTTCAATATTCGATATTCAATATTCAATATTCGATATTCAATATTCAATATTCAATATCCAATATTCGATATTCATTATTAAATATTCAGTGTTCAATATTCAATATTCAATATTCGATATTCGATATTCAATGTTCAATATTCAATATTAAATATTCAATGTTCAATGTTCAATGTTCAATATTCGATATTCGATATTCAATATTCAATATTCAATATTAAATATTCAATGTTCAGTGTTCAATATTCAATATTCAATATTCAATGTTCAATGTTCAATGTTCAATGTTCGATATTCAATATTCAATATTCAATATCAAACCAGGTTAGTGGAGCAGAACCAATGGCTCCTGACAAACGGGATTCTCCAGGGAATTCTGCCGGAATTCCTGCCGGCACCTCCCCGCTCCCGGAGGTGGCAGCTGTTTGCAGGATTGCAATCAACAGGTGAACGGGGTTTTTTTGGGGGGAAACCGGCTGGTTTTGGTTAAACAAGGTTTGGTTTGGTTTGGTTAGTTTGGGAAATGTTTCATGGGGACGTCGGTTCCTCCAATGTTCCTTAAACATTTCCTCGAGTGATTGGGATGGAGGGGAATTGGGATGGGGGGGGAACGGGATAAAGGGAATTGGGATAGAGGGGAATTGGGATGGGGGGGAATTGGGATAAAGGGGAATTGGGATAGAGGGGAATTGGGATAGAGGGGAATTGGGATGGGGGGAATGGAATAAAGGGGAATTGGGATAAAGGGAATTGGGATAGAGGGGAATTGGGATGGGGGAATTGGGATAGAGGGGAATTGGGATAAAGGGGAATTGGGATAGGGGGGAATTGGGATAAAGGGGAATTGGGATAGGGGGGAATTGGGATAAAGGGGAATTGGGATAGGGGGGAATTGGGATAGGGGGGAATTGGGATAGGGGGGAATTGGGATAGGGGGGAACGGGATAAAGGGGAATTGGGGTAGGGGGAGTGGGATAGAGGGGAATTGGGATAAAGGGGAATTGGGATAGGGGGGAATTGGGATAGAGGGGAATTGGGATAAAGGGGAATTGGGATAGGGGGGAATTGGGATAGAAGGAATGGGATAGAGGGGAATGGGATAAAGGGGAATTGGGATAGGGGGAATTGGGTAGGAGGGAGTGGGATAGAGGGGAATTGGGGTAGGGGGAGTGGGATAGAGGGGGGTGGGATAGAGGGGAATGGGATAAAGGGGAATTGGGATAGGGGGGAATTGGGTAGGAGGGAGTGGCATGGAGGGGAATGGGATAGAGGGGAGAGGGATGGGGGGGAGTGGGATGGGGGGAATGGGATGGAGGGGAGTGGGATAAAGGGGAATTGGGATAAAGGGGTGTGGGATAAAGGGGAATTGGGATAAAGGGGTGTGGGATAGAGGGGAATGGAATAAAGGGGAATTGGAATAAAGGGAATGGGATAAAGGGGAATGGGATGAAGGGGAATGGGATGGAGGGGAAATGGGATAAGGGGGAGTGGGATAGAGGGGAATGGGATAAAGGGGAATTGGGATAAAGGGAATGGGATGAAGGGGAATGGGATAGAGGGGAAATGGGATAAGGGGGAGTGGGATAGAGGGGAATGGGATAAAGGGGAATTGGGATAAAGGGGAGTGGGATAAAGGGGAGTGGGATGGAGGGGAGTGGGACAGAGGTCTCCACTTCCCCGTGAGCCATCCCAAATCCCGGCCGGCGCTCCCAGCTCCAAGCCCTGCCCCGCCCACTGAGGCAGCTCCAGCCCTTGGCACAGAAGTTCACGATGACATTTACACACAAAATCACATTCCCGTGGGACAAAATCACATTCCCGTGGGACAAACCGGCTTTTCCCCGTCAGCCTCTTCCAGCTGCACAGAACCTGACAAAGTTCTGCACCCAGAACAGGGCTGATCTCAGCTGCCAGCTCACCCCTGCCCTGCCCGGAGTTCGGGTGGAGAAGGATTTTCCAGCTCCTTCTGGATCTTTCCGCTCCTTCCCTCCCACGGAAAAGGGAATTTCTCAGCGGGTGGAATCTCTTTTGTGGTATTCCCAGGGATCCCCAACAGGAGCCAGGATCCCAAACCTGCTCCTGCCGGGGATCCCCCAGGATCCCAAACCTGCCTGTGCCAGGAATCCCCCAGGATCCCAAACCTGCTCCTGCCAGGATCCCCAGGAGGAGCCAGGATCCCAAACCTGCTCCTGCCAGGATCCCCAGGAGGAGCCAGGATCCCAAACCTGCTCCTGCCAGGGATCCCCCAGGATCCCAAACCTGCCTGTGCCAGGAATCCCGCAGAATCCCAAACCTGCTCCTGCCAGGGGGAGCCAGGATCCCAAACCAGCTTCTGCCACGAATCCCCCAGGATTCCAAACCTGCTCCTGCCAGGAATCCCCCAGGATTCCAAACCTGCTCCTGCCAGGAATCCCCCAGGATTCCAAACCTGCCTGTGCCAGGGATCCCCCAGGATCCCAAACCTGCTCCTGCCAGGAGGAGATAGGATCCCAAACCTGCCTGTGCCAGGAATCCCGCAGAATCCCAAACCTGCTCCTGCCAGGGGGAGCCAGGATCCCAAACCTGCTTCTGCCAGGAATCCCCCAGGATCCCAAACCTGCTCCTGCCAGGGAACCCCCAGGATCCCAAACCTGCTCCTGCCAGGAGGAGACAGGATCCCAAACCTGCTCCTGCCAGGAATCCCCCAGGATCCCAAACCTGCTCCTGCCAGGAATCCCCAGGAGAAGCCAGAATCCCAAACCTGCTCATGACCACCTGAGTCACCCCCAGGTGATGCTCAGGATCCAAAAACACCCTCTGGGTTTTTGTTTTATTTTGGTTTGGGAAATCTTGTCTGATTTTCCAACATTAAAATTTCAGAGCCTCCAATCCCTGGCTCAATCGCAGCGCCGGGGATAAAGAAGAGGAGAACCTCTGCCCCGGGGAACATTTGTGGAAAACATTCCCAGAGGAGAAATTCCCGAGTTGGAAGCGAGCGATTAATTTTTGACAGTTTTTTGTTTTTACTTTCCATTTCTCCCTGCCCGGTGAAATAACGGCGGGGAGCAGCCGGGTAACCCTGCCCTGAAAACGGAGCAGCTTTGGGAAAACTGGGATTTTTATTTTATTTCATTTTATTTTTGGGGAAAACACGGCTGGGATTGTCCAGGATGAATCCCAGCTCCCCGGCCCCACGGCTGCTGCCGGCCCTGGTGGCTTTTGTGACACCGGCACTGCCCGGAGAGAGAGGTCATTTCCACACCTACGGAAGGATCTCCTGGCAAAAAAAAAAGGATTTTCCTGCTGAAAACCACCCCACAAACGAATTCCTCATTGTTTATGGGAAACGGATTGTTCTGGGAAAAAGCCCCGTCCCCCACCAGGAATGCCAGGGAGGAAAATCTTCAAAGTTGTCACAAAATCCCTTTTAAAGTTGTTTTCTTTTTTTGGTTTGGTTTTTTTTTTTTTTTTTTTTTTTTCCCACATCAAAACTTGGACATCATCCCCGAGATAATTACAAAAAACCGGGCGAAAAACCCCAGAAAACATCCGAGATCAAACACCAAAGCTGCCGCCAGAGGAACGGAGCGAATTCCCGTTAATTCCCTAACGCCCGGGACGTTTCACGGATTTGTGTTTCTGGGAAGCGGGGGAGCCGAGAGAATTCCTTCGGTTCGGGGCCCGGTGAGTCAGGACACGGCCCTGGCGCGGGGACAAATCCCTGGAATTCCGCTCAGGCCGGGATTAACCTGTTAGCGCCTGGCAGCCCGGGCTGGGCTCGGCAGCCCCGAAACGCTGCCAAAAAAAAAACTCAAAAAAAACCCCCAAAAAACCACAAAATCCCGGAGTCTCGGCCTCTCCCGGGAAACCCGAGCCGGGAAACCCGAGCCCGCGGGGTTCAGGAGCTGTCAGCGCCTCCCAGCTCCCGTTATCCCGACAGCTGGAAGGGCTGGGGGAGCTTCCCACGGGGAGCGGGCAGGGGGAGAAATCCCAAATCCCAAATCCCAAATCCCAAATCCGCTTCCCACGGGGAGCGGCAAAGTGGGGTTACAGCACGGGAATGGGATGCAGGGATAGAAACAGGGATAGGAATGGGAATGGGAATGGGAATGGGAATGGGAATGGGAGTGGGAATGGGAATGGGAGTGGGAGTGGGAGTGGGAGTGGGAATAGGAATAGGAATAGGAATAGGAATAGGAATAGGAATAGGAATAGGAATAGGAATAGGAATAGGAATAGGATGCACGGATAGGGATAGGAATGGGAATGGGAATGGGAATGGGAATAGGAATAGGAACAGGAGCCAGCAGCTTCCCCCAGGGAGCGGGGCAGGGAATGGGAGCCCCAGGGATGGGGGAGAGGGGAAGAGAGAGAGAGAGAGAAATCCCAAATCCCAAATCCTCCAGGGAGCATCAAAGTGGGGTCCTGCACAGGAATGGGATGCAGGGATAGAGACAGGAATAGGAACAGGGATAGGAATGGGAATGGGAATGGGACTTGGATGCAGGAATAGGAACAGGAACAGGAATAGGAATGGGAACAGGGATAGGAATAGGGTGCAGGGATAGGAATGGGAATGGGAACGGGAACAGGAATAGGATGCAGGGATAGGGATAGGGATAGGGATAGGGATAGGGATAGGGATAGGGATAGGGATAGGGATAGGGATAGGGATAGGAAAGGAATGGGAATGGGAATGGGAATGGGAATGGGAACGGGAACAGGAACGGGAATAGGAACAGGAGCAGGAATTGGATGCAGGAGCAGGAACAGGAACAGGAGCAGGAACAGGAACAGGAACAGGAATTGGATGCAGGAAGAAAGCCACCCCCGAGCTGTGATCCAGGGGATGAGTGGAACGAGGAGCAGGCGTGGGGCAGCTGCTCTCCAGCCCCTCTCTGGGGTCACCAACCCCTCCCCGCCCCGGCCCCCAGCCCACACCCGGAGCTCAGGGAGGAGGAGGAGGGGCAGATGTTGGTGAGGCCCTCCATGGAACCACGGGATGAGTCAGGGAGTGAACCCCGGGGTGGTTTGGGGTGGAGAGACCTCAGAGGCCACCCAGTGCCACCCCAGCCCCGGGCAGGGACACCTGCCACTGTCCCAGGTGCTCCAGGCCCTGTCCAACCCGGCCTTGGGCATTTCCAGGGATCCAGGGGCAGCCATGGGAATGGGAATTCTCTGCCAGGGGCTCCCCAGCCTCCCAGGGAGGGATCCCTCCCTGACATCCCATCTGAACTGCCCCTCTCTCAGCTCGGAGCTGTTCCCCCTCGCCCCGTCCCTGCTCGTGAACACCCCCAGAGCCTCTGCTCCCAGTTGGCCCCGCTCCTTTGGAGCCACTTTTAACCCAAAATCCCCAACTCTCGCCTTAAAAACTCAACTGGAGACAGAGGAGACCCCCCGAGGCGAGGGAAGATTCCCTGCTGGATGTGTCCCTGTGGATTTATGTGATTTTTTAATTTTTTTTTTTCTCCTTTCAGCAGCTCTGGGCTGAGCGCTGTTTGGGGATCCCCAGAGCCAGGGGGAAGATCCGCCCACCCCTGATATCCAGAAAATCTGCCCGGGGCCGGGCAGCCCGGCAGGCGGTGGGAAGGAGCCGGTGGGAAGGAGCCGCCGGTGCCAGGCAGCCGGGAATGAGCAAGGCAGCAGGAATGTGCCAGGAGAGAGCAGCTGCTGCGGGAGCCTCCTCACCCGGGGCCTGGGAGCGCCGAGGGGTCGGGAGGTCCCAGCTTGGGACAAGGGGAAACTGCTTTTTTTGTTTGTTTAATTCATTCATTCATTAATTTTTTTTTTTTTTTGGGGGGGGGGGGCGGGCGGTGGTGGGAGGGGGCTTTGTCCTTCCTCCCTCCTTTCTCCCAGATCCTTGGGAATGGTTTCTGCTCTCCCTGGCATTTTGGGGCTCATCCCCTGGATCACAGCTCGGGGGTGGCTTTCTTCCTGCATCCAATTCCTGTTCCTATTCCTGTTCCTATTCCTGCATCCAATTCCTGTTCCTATTCCTATTTCTATTTGTATTCCTGTTCCTGTTCCCATTCCTATTCCTGTTCCTATTCTTATTCTTATTCCTGCATCCAATTCCTGCATCCAATTCCTGCATCCAATTCCCATTCCTATTCCTGTTCCTGTTTCTGTTCCTATTCTTATTTCTATTCCTGCATCCTATTCCTATTCCCTTTCCTGTTCCTATTCCTATTCCTATTCCTATTCCTATTCCTATTCCTATTCCCATTCCTATTCCTGTTCCCATTCCTGTTCCTGTCCCTATTCCCATTCCTATTCCTGCATCCCAAATCCCTTCCTCCTCACCATCCCTCCTGCAACCCTCACTTCCATCCCACGGTGTTCCCTGAACTCCGCTCTCCCTCGGAATTCCGTGTTTTCTCCCCCATTATTCACCTCAGGAATGTCCATTTTCCATCCTGTGCCCACCAAGGAAAAGCGATTTTAGGGCAAAACGTTCAAAGCCAAACCGGGGGAATTCACAAAATTCCAACGAAATTCACAAAATTCCTTTGTGAGCCGCTTTTCCTTCCCAGGCTCCCAACATCCCTGACCCTCCACGGCCAAAGGAACAACACCCCGGAATTCCTGGGCCAAGGACAAAGCCAGGCCAGCCGGAGTTTTGCTGGATTTCCTTTTCCAGCCAAGTCTTAGAGGGGTGATAGCCCCAGGAAAATCCAGGATTTCCCAGGATGGAGGTGGCAGCTCCAGGAAAATCCAGGATTTCCCAGGAGGGAGGTGGCAACTCCAGGAAAATCCAGGATTTCCCAGGAGGGAGGTGGCAGCTCCAGGAAAATCCAGGATTTCCCAGGAGGGAGGTGACAGCTCCAGGAAAATCCAGGATTTCCCAGGAGGGAGGTGACAGCTCCAGGAAAATCCAGGATTTTCCAGGAGGACCCTGCTGCAATGCTGGGAGCGCTGGACAATTTGGGAAAACTCCCTTAACCAGGACTGGGGGACACCCAGAGGGGAAAATCCCAAAACTCTTTGGCATTTCTGGGTGAGCCACACCCCGATCCCAACACCCACGGCAACCCCGGCCTGGATGGGAATAGGAACTGGATGCAGGAATTGGATGCAGGAGTAGGAATAGGAATAGGATGCAGGGATAGGAATGGGAATGGGAATGGGAATGGGAATGGGAATGGGAATGGGAATGGGAATGGGAATGGGAACAGGAATTTCTGTTCTGCCCACAGGCAGCCCACCCAGGAAACCAGCCTGGTTTCCTTTGGGAAAAGCTCATTCCAGGAGCGTTTCTCCACCCTTTCCCTGCTCCCACAGTGCCCGGGATTCCCGCTGGTGGCACAGAGTGCGGGGGTCTCCACTTCCCTGGAGTCTCCCTCCCAAATCCCCAATTGTGGGGGGACAGATGGAGACGGACGGAATTCCGAGGGAGAGCGGAGTTCAGGGAACACCGTGGGATGGAAGTGAGGGTTGCAGGAGGGATGGTGAGGAGGAAGGGATTTGGGATGCAGGAATAGGAATGGGAATAGGGACGGGAACGGGAACGGGAACGGGAACGGGAACGGGAACGGGAACAGGAACAGGAATAGGAATAGGAATAGGAATACGAATAGGAATACGAATACGAATACGAATACGAATACGAATACGAATACGAATACGAATAGGAAAGGGAATGGGAATGGGAATGGGAATGGGAATGGGAATGGGAATGGGAATGGGAATTGGATGCAGGAATAGGAATTGGATGCAGGAATTGGATGCAGGAATAGGAGTAAGAATAGGAACAGGATTAGGATTAGGAATAGGAATAGGAATAGGAATAGGAATAGGAATAGGAATAGGAATAGGAATAGGAATAGGAATAGGATGTCGGAACAGGAATAGGAATATCTCCCCCCTGATCCGTGTGCAGCTGTGTTAATTATGCACGAGTGGGAACAGCCTTGCCCTCACAGCCGTGGGTGTGATAAAGAGTGAGTGAGCTGGTAGGGAGTCAGTTGGAGTCTGCTGGGGACAGGAGGTTGTGTGAGGGACAGCAAAGGTGAGATGCTGTTTGTAGGACAGACAGGGTGAGGTGGCCGTGCTGGGGACAGGAAGGAGCGAGGCAGAACTGGAGAAGAAAGAGAGAACAAGCCAGAGTGTGTGGAGCTGCTCTCGGGAAATAACAGGGAAAAGGTGTGGGAGGCTCCTGAACGACAAGGTGCTGATGCTTGCAATCCCCTGAGGTTTTTTGGTGAAGCACCTCGAGTGCAGCGTCTGTCTCGACTGCCACATGTCGACTGCAACACCCAATCCCTGCCCCCCCCTTTCCCGGCCTTTCCCGAGGGATTCCATTATCCCGATCCCGTGATCCCAGGATCTGCTGATCCCGGTGCTGTTTGCACACCCGGCCCCGCCAGGGCCGTTAATCGTGTCCGTGTCACCATTCCCAGCTCCAAACCTTCCCTTCCCTGCTCCTCCCCCCTTCTCCTGCCCTCCTTGTGCTCTCTGGAAATCCAAAAGGATTAAAAAAACAAAAAATGAACACCAAACCCAAAAACTCATCTTGAGAATTCACACTGGGAACTTGCAAACTGGGCAAAACACAGCACAGCACCCAGGGTTCCCGCTGGCAGCACAGGCTGCTGGGGGGTTCTGCACTTCCCTGGAGTCACCCTCCCAAATCCCCAACCCTTGCCCCCTTTCCCAAGGGATTCCATTATCCCGATCCCATGATCCCAGGATCTGCCGATCCCGGTGCTGTTTGCACACCTGGCCCCGCCAGGGCCGTTAATCGTGTCCGTGTCACCATTCCCAACAAACCCTCCCTTCCCCTCTCCTTCCCCCCTCTCCTGCCCTCCTTGTGCTCTCTGGAAATCCAAAAGGATAAAAAAAAAAAACAAACCAATGAACACCAAACCCAAAAACTCGTCTTGAGAATTCACACCGGGAACTTGCAAACTGGGCAAAACCCTTTCCCTGCTCCCACAGCACCCGGGGTTCCCGCTGGCGGCACAGGCTGCTGGGGTCTCCACTTCCCTGGAGTCACCCTCCCAAATCCCCAATCCCTGCCCCCTTTCCCGAGGGATTCCATTATCCCGATCCCATGATCCCAGGATCTGTCGTTCCCGGTGCTGTTTGCACACCCAGCCCCGATATGGCCGTTAATCGTGTCCGTGTCACCATTCCCAACAAACCTTCCCTTCCCCACTCCTTCCCCCCTCTCCTGCCCTCCTTGTGCTCTCTGGAAATCCAAAAGGATTAAAAAAAAAAAACCCAAACCCAAACCCAAAACCCGTCTTGAGAATTCACACCGGGAACTTGCAAACTCGGCAAAACCCGATCCGCTCCCTGGGACCGGGAGCTGTGGATGGCTCCAGGCGGGAAGAAACGCGCGCCGCCTGCTCCTCCCGGGCACGGCCTCCCGGAGCAAACGCCAAGCTTTGGTCCCAGCGGGGCTGCAAAGCCTGCAGCTGGCACCGCTGGGTCCGGGGGGCCTCCCAAAATCCCTGGGAATGCGGGCAAGTTGGACGGCGGAGCCGGGGCTGAGCTCGGCTCCCACCTCGGAGCGGCCACACTCCCAGCTCCTCTCCAAGGGGACCTCAAAGGGCTTTGCGTTCTCCTCCCCTACACCTGTGGTGTTGTCTGAGTTGTTGGGGGTTTTTTTTCTGTTCTCCTCTGTATTTTTTAAAGTTTTTCTAAAGTTCTATTTCAGATTGTCGACTATTTGCAATGGAGTCTCTCACGGATTTTCACCCATTGTTGTTGTACCTGTCCTTTCGTGTTTACGTTCTCATAATGGGGAGGAGGCTGGAGGGAGGTGACAGCTCCAGGAAAATCCAGGATTTCTCAGGAGGGATATGACAGCTCCAGAAAAATCCAGGATTTTCCAGGAGGAAGCTGGAGGAAGGTGACAGATCTGGAAAATCCAGGATTTCCCAGAAAGAAGACTGCTGGGTTGCCCAGTGTGGTTGGAGAGGACAATTTTCCTCCTCCAACCCATGGCCTCTGCTGGAATTCTATAAATACCAAAATCTGCAAATAAACTTTTCCTTTTTTGCCTTGGACACCTCAGCCTGTGAACGTCGTTCCTTGGTGTTCTACCACGGCTCCATAGGACCCTGGAGTCACTCAGCTCCTGGTGGTTCCCCTGCGCTTCCCCCAAGATCTCAGAGCAGCAAGGAACCCTCTGACGCGTCCCCAGAGCGCCTGCTGAGCCGCCTTTTCCAAACCCAAGAACATTTCTGGTCTCCAACCACAACACAAAAGTAACTTTTCTGTTCTCCAGCCACAGTCTGAGGAGACAATGGGGCCAAGAACCCCTGTGGGGCTGACGTGGGGTGAGCTCCTTGGACAACCGAGCACCCTCTTGGCTCGACCCATCAGAAATCCCAGTGAATCATCCCCCATCAGAAATCCTAATGAATCACCCCCATCAGAAATCCTAATGAATCACCTCCATCAGAAATCCTAATCCATCAGAAATCCTAATGAATCACCCCCGTCAGAAATCCCAATGAATCACCCCCGTCAGAAATCCTAATCCGTCAGAAATCCCAATGAATCACCCCCTGTCCGACTGTAGGATTCCCATGGCTGGGTGTGTCCCTGCCCAGCTGGCAGCTTCCAACCAGGACCAATTTGATTGTTTGAACCCCCTGGGCAAAGAGGTTTTTCCATTACGAGGAGGCAGCGAAGGGGCAGCCACCATCCGGGAGTGCGGGGTTAGGCTGGGATGCAAAGGGTTAGGCTGGGCTGTGCGGGGTTAGGCTGGGATGTGCGGGGTTAGGCTGGGCTGTGCGGGGTTAGGCTGGGATGCAAAGGGTTAGGCTGGGCTGTGCAGGGTTAGGCTGGGAGAGTGGGGTTAAACTGGGATGCAAAGAGTTAGGCTGGAATGGACAGAGTAAGGCCAGGGAGAGCGGGATTAGGCTGGGATGCAAAGGGTTAGGCTGGGCTGAACAGGATTAGGCCAGGGAGAGCAGGGTTAGGCCTGGGAGAGCGGGGTTAGGCCAGGGAGAGCGGGGTTAGGCTGGGATGCAAAGGCTTAGGCTGGGCTGAACAGGATTAGGCCTGGGAGAGCGGGGTTAGGCCGGGGAGAGCAGGATTAGGCCAGGGAGAGCAGGGTTAGGCCAGGGAGAGCGGGGTTAGGCCAGGGAGAGCAGGGTTAGGCCAGAGAGAGCGGGGTTAGGCCAGGGAGAGCAAGGTTAGGCCAGGGAGAGCGGGGTTAGGCCAGGGAGAGCGGGGTTAGGCTGGACTGTGCGCGGTTAGGCTGGGTTGAACAGGGATAAACTGGGCTGAACAGGGTTAGGCCAGGAGAGCAGGATTAGGCTGGGATGCACAGGATTAGGCTGGGATGCAAAGGGTTAGACTGGGCTGGGCAGGGTTAGACCAGGAAGAATGGAATTAGGCCGGAGTGTGCAGGGTTAGGCCGGGGAGCCTGGGGTTAGGCCGGGGTGCAGGGGATTAGGCTGGGGTACACAGAGTTAGGCCAGGGAGAGAGAAATTAGGCCGGGGAGCGTGGGCTTAGGCTGAGCCGCTCAGGGTTAGGCCAGAACGTGCAGGATTAAGCCAGGATGCACAGGGTTAGTCTGGGGAGAGCGGTTTTAGGCTGAGCTGTGCAGGGTTAGGCGGGAATGTGCAGGGTTAAGCCAGGATGCACAGGATTAGTCCAGGGAGCATGGATTTAGGCTGAGCCACACAGGGTTAGACCAGAATGTGCAGGATTAAATTTAGGCACACAGGGTTAGTCTGGGGAGAGCAGTTCTAGGCTGAGCTGCGCAGGGTTAGGCCGGAATGTGCAGGGTTAAGCTGGGATGCACAGGATTAGTCCAGGGAGCGTGGATTTAGGCTGAGCTGTGCAGGGTTAGGCCAGAATGTGCAGGGTTAAACTTTAGGCGCACAGGGTTAGTCTGAGGACTGCAGGGTTAGGATGAGCCGCTCAGGGTTAGGCCAGAATGTGCAGGGTTAAGCTGGGATGCACAGGGTTAGTCTGGGAAGCGTGGACTTAGGCTAAACTGTGCAGGGTTAGGCCAGAACATGCAGGATTAAGCCAGGATGCACAGGGTTAGTCTGGAGAGCGTAGGCTTAGGCTGAGCTGCACAGGGTTAGACCAGAATGTGCAGAGCTAAGCCAGGATGCACAGGATTAGTCCAGGGAGCATGGATTTAGGCTGAGCTGCGCAGGGTTAGGCCAGAATGTACAGGATTAAATTTAAGCACACAGGGTTAGTCTGGGGAGCGCAGGGTTAGGATGAGCTGCTCAGGGTTAGACCAGAATGTGCAGGGTTAAGCCAGGATGCACAGGGTTAGTCTGGGGAGGGCAGAGTTAGGCTGAGCTGCATAGGGTTGGACCAGACTGTGCAGGATTAAGCCGGGGCGCACAGGATTAGCCCAGGCAGCATAGATTTAAGCTGAGTCACACAGGGTTAGACCAGAATGTACACGATTAAATTTAGGCACACAGGGTTAGTCTGGGGAGTGCAGGTTTAGGCTGAGCCGCTCAGGGTTAGACCAGAATGTGCAGGGTTAAACTGGGATGCACAGGGTTAGTCTGGGAAGCGTGGACTTAGGCTAAACTGTGTAGGGTTAGACCAGAATTTGCAGGATTAAGCCGGGATGCACAGGATTAGTCTGGGGAGCTCAGGGTTAGGCCAGAATGTGCAGGATTAAGCCGGGATGCACAGGATTAGCCCAGAGAGCATGGATTTAGGCTGAGCTGTGCAGGGTTAGACCAGAATGTGCAGGATTAAATTTAGGCACACAGGATTAGCCCAGGGAGCATGGATTTAGGCTGAGCTGTGCAGGGTTAGACCAGAATGTGCAGGATTAAATTTAGGCACATAGGGTTAGTCTGGGGACTGCAGGGTTAGGATGAGCCGCTCAGGGTTAGGCCAGAATGTGCAGGGTTAAACTGGGATGCACAGGCTTAGTCTGGGAAGCATGGATTTAGGCTAAACTGTGCAGGGTTGGGCCAGAATGTGCAGGATTAAGCCAGGATGCACAGGGTTAGTCTAGGAAGGGCAGAGTTAGGCTGAGCTGCATAGGGTTAGGCCAGAATGTGCAGGATTAAATTTAGGCACACAGGGTTAGTCTGGGGACTGCAGGGTTAGGATGAGCCGCTCAGGGTTAGACCAGAATGTGCAGGATTAACCCGGGGCACACAGGATTAGCCCAGGGAGCGTGGATTTAGGCTGAGCTGTGCAGAGTTAGACCAGAATGTGCAGGATTAACCCGGGGCACACAGGATTAGCCCAGGGAGCATGGATTTAGGCTGAGCTGTGCAGGGTTAGGCCAGAATGTGCAGGATTAAATTTAGGCACACAGGATTAGCCCAGGGAGCATGGATTTAGGCTGAGCTGTGCAGGGTTAGGCCAGAATGTGCAGGATTAAACTGAGGCACACAGGATTAGCCCAGGGAGCATGGATTTAGGCTGAGCTGTGCAGGGTTAGGCCAGAATGTGCAGGATTAAATTTAGGCACACAGGATTAGCCCAGGGAGCATGGATTTAGGCTGAGCTGTGCAGAGTTAGACCAGAATGTGCAGGATTAAACTGAGGCACACAGGATTAGCCCAGGGAGCATGGATTTAGGCTGAGCTGTGCAGAGTTAGACCAGAATGTGCAGGATTAACCCGGGGCACACAGGATTAGCCCAGGGAGCATGGATTTAGGCTGAGCTGTGCAGGGTTAGGCCAGAATGTGCAGGATTAACCCGGGGCACACAGGATTAGCCCGGGGAGCATGGATTTAGGCTGAGCTGTGCAGGGTTAGGCCAGAATGTGCAGGATTAAACTGAGGCACACAGGATTAGCCCGGGGAGCATGGATTTAGGCTGAGCTGTGCAGGGTTAGGCCAGAATGTGCAGGATTAAACTGAGGCACACAGGATTAGCCCAGGGAGCACGTTCTCCAGACGCCGGTCCGGGCGGCGCGCGGTTAGGCCGGGCCTTACCTGCACGCGGGCCTCGGTCAGCTTGGTGCGCTGGGCCAGCTCCTCGCGGGTGTAGATGTCGGGGTAGTGGGTCCTCTCGAAGGCCTTCTCCAGCTCCTCCAGCTGCTCGGCCGTGAAGGTGGTGCGGCTGCGGCGCTGCTTCCGCTTCAGCGGCAGGTCCGGCTCCGACTCCACATCCGAGCCCTCGTCCAGGCGGTTCCCTGCGGAGAGGGAGGAACGGGGGGTCAGTCCCATCGGGGGGGAAAAGATACCAGAAGGGTTAAAGAGCGTCGCCCCGTCCCTCGGAAGTTCCCCTAAAGCCCTTTGAGGTTTTTTACGTTTTTGTGGTGGAGTTTCTCACGCGCTTTTCACGTAAACAACGATTGTTTTGCCTTCCTTTCTGGAGGAGGCTGTTGGGCTGCCCAGTGTGGTTGGAGAGGACAATTTTCCTCCTCCAATCCAGAGTCACTGCTGGAATTCCGTAAATATCAAAATCTGTAAATAAACTCTCTCCCTTTTTTTTGCCTTGGACACCCCAGTGTGTGAGTGTTGTTCGTCGGTGTCGGATTGTGACGCACAGAGCCCGACTGCCGGAGGCTGAGAACGACTCCTCTGTGTTTGGGATGTGTCTCCCTTTCACCCTGTTCCACACAGAGCAATTCCATTGGGGACACAAAGACAAAACCTCCTCAACCACGTTGGTCAGAGCAGAGGGACAGTGAGGAGAAGTCCCTCCGAGGGAAGGGAACCTGAACAAAAGTTACAAAAACCTGTCTCTCGTTTACAGAAAATTCCCCGGGAAAAGGATTTCAGGAAACCAAAACATCTCAGGCACCAACCAGGGCTACAAGAAGCTCCAAAGGGAAGGGGGAATGCGGCAATGGGGCAGTGCTCTGTCACCCCCTGCTCTTCTAAAGCTCTTCTAAAGTTCTTCTGAAGTTCCTCTAAAGCTCTTCTAAAGCTCTTCTAAAGTTCTTCTAAAGTTCTTCTAAGCCCTCTGATGTTTTACATTTTTGCAATGGAGTTTCTCACGCACTTTTCATGTAAACAATGATTGTTTTGCCTTTCTTTCTGCAGGAGGAGAGAATGGATGGGCTGTGGGGTTGCCCAGTGTGGTTGGAGAGGACAATTTTCCTCCTCCAACCCACGGTCACTGCTGGAATTCTATAAATGTCGAGGTCTGTGAATAAACTGCCCCCCTTTTTTTCGCCTCAGTAAAAGCAAGAACCGCGTTCTTTAGTGACAAAGGAGCCCGGCGGAGTCGGCGGAGCAAAGCTCAGGATGGTGGATGTCCCGGTTTGGGTGGGGAAGGTTCCTCCAGTGCCACCCCCTGCCATGGGCACCGACACTTCTCACCACCCCGGGGCACTTCCAGGGATCCAGGGGCAGCCACGGCTGCTCTGGGAAATCCATCCCAGGGCCTCCCCGCCCTCCCAGGCAGGAATTCCTTCCCAATACCCAAGAAACGGAGCCCCTCAAGTCCGGCTTTCTCCTCAGCCAGGGGAATCCTGGAACCCCAGAGTGGTTTGGGCCAGAAGGGGCCGTAAATCTCAGCCCCTTCCGCCCCTCCCGTGGCAGGGACACCTTCCCGCTGTCCCCAGGGCGCTCCAAGCCCCATCCAGCCCGGCCTTGGACACTTCCAGGGATGGGGAATTCCCAGTTTCTCCAGGTCTCGCCGCCCTCAGGAGGAAAAGCTCTGCCCGTGGATGGAGCACCCACTGGTTTTACGCCGTTCGTGGCATTTCCCACCCCACACTGCAGGGAAAACCTGGGGAAATCCAAACCTCTGGCGGGAAGAGGGGAGCTCAGAGTCCCCAGTTCAGATTGTCACACAGAGAGCAGAACTCCCGGCGCTCGGCTCATCCCAAAGGATTCCCGTCTCTCCTTGGAAATTCCCCTTCCCCCGTTGCCCATTCTTCCCCCCAAAAAGGCAGGAACTGAGAAGGAACCGAGATGCTGCCAACGAGTGATGCCTTGACTCGCCCTGCCCAGTTTCCTCCCAGGTTTTACCGAGTTTTGGGGTTGAAGGTTTCGGTTTTTAAAACTTAGGGAGGAAAAAGGGAGAATGTTTGGGAATTTTTACAGAAAAACCCACCCAGCCCGGCTCCAGCTGTGTGTTGGGCTGCCCAGGGTGGGGGCAGCTCAGCTCTTCCGCTCCCCAAATTTCCTACGGAATTCAGACTCCATCCAGTCCTTTCCCAATGTTCCACCTCGACTTTCCCTGGACTTTTCCCTTCTCCCTGCCTCCATCCCAGCACTCCCCTGGGGCTCTCTGAGCCCCAAAGGAGGCACAGCTGGAATAAACCAACCCGGTTTTGCCCTCTGGATTTGGCTGGATGCTCCACGTGGACATTCCCCAGGCCCTCAGCAGCTTTTGGAGGAGCTGCAGCTCCAGCATTCTCCCTCCTGGAGCTCCAACCTTCTCCTTCCTGGAGCTCCAACGTTCTCCTTCCTGGAGCTCCAACCATCTCCCTCCTGGAGCTCCAACCATCTCCCTCCTGGAGCTCCAACCTTCTCCCTCCTGGAGCTCCAATGTTCTCCCTCCTGGAGCTCCAACCTTCTCCCTCCTGGAGCTCCAGCGTTCTCCCTCCTGGAGCTCCAACCTTCTCCCTCCTGGAGCTCCAACCTTCTCCCTCCTGGAGCTCCAATGTTCTCCTTCCTGGAGCTCCAACCTTCTCCCTCCTGGAGCTCCAGCATTCTCCCTCCTGGAGTTCCAACCTTCTCCCTCCTGGAGCTCCAGCGTTCTCCTTCCTGGAGCTCCAATGTTCTCCCTCCTGGAGCTCCAACCATCTCCCTCCTGGAGCTCCAACCTTCTCCCTCCTGGAGCTCCAACCTTCTCCCTCCTGGAGCTCCAACGTTCTCCCTCCTGGAGCTCCAACCATCTCCCTCCTGGAGCTCCAATGTTCTCCCTCCTGGAGCTCCAACCTTCTCCTCCTGGAGCAATCCCAGATGTTCCAGAGGTGTTCCTTGGCCGGGGGGGTTTATGGGGTCGATTTTGGAAGGTCTCAGCCTCCAAAATCTGCCCCCCAGCCCAGGGCAGCAGAGAAGGGACAGTGTGACAGGAGAAACCTTTGAGCTGGGGGCAGCTCCGGCCCTGCCACTTCTTTTCCTTCTTTCCCAAGAAAACAGAGGGATTCGCCGGATTAATTGATTTTTTTTTTTTTCCCCCTCCCTTTCCCAGCCTGGCTGTTGTTTTCCACAGGAACCCACCCGGCCTGGCTTGAGAGCCAGAACCAGATCGTGCTCACAGCAAAGCCCCTTCTCTCTTTCGGGTGGAACCTTTGCTAATTCAGGATTAAAGCGGGGCTTTGCGTCAGCTCGGCTCGACCGTAAAGTTCCCCTGAAATCTCTTCACCGCCGTTTTCCAGCCTAATTTCTTTTTTTTTTTTTCTCTCCCTCCCCCCCTTTTTGATTTTTTTTTCTTTTTTTTTTTTTTTCTGTTCAGCTCCTATATGATCATCACCCAAAAATCCGCTTTTCTTCTTGGCAGCGCCCGGGAGCTGCAGCTGTGGTGGCTCCCGACAGCTGCCGGGGAGATTTTTGGGGGGGTGAGAGGCTCAGATCCCACCCGGAGCCGCCTGCTTTGGACCCGAGATCACCACCACCACCACAAAGAGCCTCTCTGCATTCCAAACAAAATTCCTTTTGTGTGGCCGTGGGACCTCGGAGAAGGTGCTGGAACTCTGCTCTGGGGTTTTTGGGGTTTTTTTGGGGGGGAGGGTGAAAAGCATCCCTTGGAGAGGTTTTTTTTTTCCCCTCCTCTGGGCTCCCCTTAAACGCCTCGAACACCTTCAGCTTTTAGACCCAAACCCTTTGATTCCTGAACTTCCCCTGCAAAATCAGCCAGAGATTTCCTGAGGGGCACCTGCCCCACATTTTAAAGATCCTAAAAAGAAAAAATCCTAAAAAAATTTCAGGGTTCTCCCTCACTTGGCCGGGATTTGCTTCTAAGCGAGATTTTTGGGGGTTTGTGGGCTTCCCAGGGAAGGCCTGGGGGTCTCCAGGAGAAGGAACATCTGTGCCCGAGGTCAGCGGGGCTGCACATCTGGGCCCCAGATGAGGCGGGGCAGGTAGGGAGCCGGCACATCTGGGCCTGGGAGCGGCGCAGGCACATCTGGAAAGCTGCGGCAAATTTCCCTGAGCCCTCCTCACCGGAGCCGCTCCTCCACCGTCCATCAGCCCGGGCCGCCCCTCCCGTCCCGCTCCTGCCCTCCCGAGCTTCCCCAGGAGCGGGGAAAACCACCCGGGAAAGGATCTGCGCCGAATTTCACCTCACCTGGGGAGGGAAAACCCCTCCCCAAAACTCCCTTCCCCAGCTCCAGCGGAAGGATCCCTGATTTACCCGTGAAATTTTGGGAGAGGAACGAGGGGGTCCTCACCGCAGCGCCGATTCCAGGGTGAAAAGATAAAAGATAAAAGATAAAAGATAAAAACCTCTGCATTCCCCAGCTCCCCCCACACGGCTCCAGCCGGGAGTTATCCCGGTTTTCCAGCCCTGGCAGGGTGACCCTGGGGGGTTCGGGAAGGGCTGGGAACAGCAGCCGCAGCTCCCGGTGCCAAGTGCCCGGCTCCAAGGGCCCGACCTCAAAAAAAAAAAAAAAAAAAAAAAAAAAAAAAAAAAAAAAAAAAAAAAAAAAAAAAAAAACCCCAAAAAAAAGAAATACAAAAAAAAAAGCAAAAAAAAAAAACCCCTCTGGAAGCCAGGGAGCAGGAAAACTCCCAGGGAATGATGCCTGGGGCCAGCTGCTGGCGGCCGGGGCAGCTGCTGCTGTCAGGCAGGGCCGCCGGGAAGGGCTGGGAATGTTTTCCAGCTGGGATGGGCTCTCCCACACATCCACCCAGCGCAGCCCGGCAGCGGCGGCTCCCTCACCTGCCGCTCTCGCCGCCCCGTGGGGCCGCTCCCCTTCCCAACCGGCTGGGATATCCCGGGGAATCCGTTCCCACATTCTCCCCCAAAAGCTCCCGTGCCGCTGGTTTCCCAAAGCTTTGTGGATTCCGTTCCCAAATTCTCCCCAAAAGCTCCTGTGCTGTTGGTTTCCCAAAGCTGTGGGGAATCAGTTCCCCCAAATTCTCCCCCAAAAGCTCCCGTGTCATTGGTTTCTTGCTTGTTCCCATCCCCAACCAGATGCAATATCCCAGAATGGGGAAATCCATTCCCAAATTCTCCCAAAAGCTCCAGTGCCATTGGTTTCCTGCTCGTTCCTGTTCCCAACCAGCTGGAATATCCCAGGGAATCCGTTCCCACATTCTCCTGCAAAAGCTCCTGTGCCATTGGTTTCCTGCTTGTTCCCATTCCCAACCAGCTGGAATATCCTGGAATATCCCAGGGAATCCGTTCCCAAATTCTCCCCCAAAAGCTCCCGTGCCATTGGTTTCCTGCTTGTTCCCATTCCCAACCAGCTGGAATATCCTGGAATATCCCAGGGAATCCATTCCCAAATTCTCCCCCAAAAGCTCCAGTGCTGTTGATTTCCCGGTCATTCCCATTCCCAACCAGCTGGAATATCCTAGAGAATCCATCCCAACATTTTCCCCCAAAAATCTCCCATGCCATTGGTTTCCCAAAGCTGTGGGGAATCCATTCCCAAATTCTCCCCCAAAAGCTCCCGTGCTGTTGGTTTCCTGGTCGTTCCCATTCCCAAGCAGCTGGGATATCCCAAAATGGGGAAATCCATCCCCACATCCTCCCCCAAAAGCTCCAGTGCCATTGGTTTCCTGCTTGTTCCCATTCCCAACCAGCTAGAATATCCTGGAATATCCCAGGGAATCCGTTCCCACATTCTCCTGCAAAATCTCCCATGCTGTTGGTTTCCCAGTTGCTCCCATTCCCAACCAGCTGGGATATCCCGGAATGTGGGAATCCATTCCCACATTTTCCCCCAAAAGCTCCCGTGCCGTTGGTTTCCCGGTCATTCCTGTTCCCAACCAGCTGTGATATCCTGGAATGTGCGAATCCATTCCCAAATTCTCCCCCAAAATCCCCCGTGCCATTGGTTTCCTGGTCATTCCTGTTCCCAACCAGATGGAATACCTTGGAATATAGGAGCCCCTTCCCAAATTCTCCCCTAAAAGCTCCTGTGCCGTTGGTTTCCTGCTCATTCCCATTCCCAACCAGCTGGAATATCCCAGACAATCCATCCCACCATTTTCCCCCAAAAGCTCCTGTTCCGTTGGTTTCCCGGTTGCTCCCATTGCCAACCAGCTGGGATATCCTGGACAATCCATTCCCAAATTCTCCCCCCAAAGCTCCCGTTGCCGTTGCTTTCCCGAAGCTGTGGGGGAATCCCACAGGCATGACTTTTAGGGAAGGAAAAGCTGGAGAGACCCCGTTTTCCTGGGAATATCCCACCCCCCAAAAAAACCTCCGGGGTGGTGCCGGGACCTGCTCGGAGCGCGGCTGGAGCCCTCGGCTCTCCCTGCACCCCTCCCTCCGACATTCCAGGGGGCTCCGGGGCGGGAAGAGGAAGGTTGGGATGATGAAGGTTGGGAAGAGGAATGCCAGGAAGAGGAAGGTTGGGATGATGAAAGTTGGGATGATGGAGGCTGGGATGATGAAGGTTGGGAAGAGGAAGGTTGGGATGATGAAGGTTGGGATGATGAAGGTTGGGAAGATGAAGATCAGGAAGATGAAAATTGGGATGATGAAGGCCAGGAAGATGAAGGTTGGGATGATGAAAGTTGGGAAGAGGAAGGTTGGGATGATGAAGGTTGGGATGATGAAGGTTGGAATGATGAAGGTTGGGAAGAGGAAGGTTGGGAAGAGGAAGGTTGGGATGATGAAGGTTGGGAAGAGGAAGGTTGGGAAGAGGAAGGTTGGGAAGAGGAAGGTTGGGATGATGAAGGTTGGGAAGATGAATGCTGGGAAGAGGAAGGTTGGGAAGATGAAGACCGGGAAGATGAAGATTGGGATGATGAAAGTTGGGATGATGAAGGTTGGGATGATGAAGGTTGGGATGATGAAGGTTGGGAAGAGGAAGGTTGGGAACATGAAGATTGGGATGATGAAGGCCAGGATGATGAAGGAAGGCCGGGAGGGCTCTTCCCAAGCTGCGGAGGTGACGGAATTCCGTCCCCACCTGGCTGCTCTGCCCCAGAGCCCCTGCGGAGCCCAAGGGAACCCTGGGAGGAGCCCAAAAGTTCTCCTCCTTTGGAGGTGGAGGGATCTGATCCCAGATGGGATCCCAGTTCGGATCCCAGAGGCTCCCTGTGGGAATAACGGGATCCGTGGGGCTGATCTGATCCCAGATCTGATCCCAGATGGGATCCCAGAGGCTCCCTGTGGGAATAACAGGATCCGTGGGGCTGATCTGATCCCAGATCTGATCCCAGATGGGATCCCAGAGGTTCCCTGTGGGAATAGGATCCATGGGGCTGATTTGATCCCAGATCTGATCCCAGAGGCTCCCTGTGGGAATAGAGGGAACCGTGGGGCTGATCTGATCGCAGATCGGATCTCAGATCAGATCCCAAAGGCTCCCTGTGGGAACAGCAGGATCCATGGGATGATCTGATGCCGAAGGCTCCCTGTGGGAATGATGGGATCCATGGGGCTGATCTGATCCCAGATTGGATCTCAGGTGAGATCCCAAAGTCTCCCTGTGGGAACGGCGGGTCCATGGGGCTGATCTGATCCCAGATCTGATCCCAGAGGCTCCCTGTGGGAACAGTGGTACGATCCGATCCCAGATGGGATCCCAGAGGCTCCCTGTGGGAATAGCGGGATTCATGGGGTTGATCTGATCCCAGATCTGATCCCAGATCTGATCCCAGAGGCTCCTTGTGGGAACCGTGGTATGATCTGATCCCAGATGGGATCCCAGAGGTTCCCTGTGGGAATAACGGGATCCATGGGGCTGATCTGATCCCAGACTGGATCCCAGATGGGATCCCAGAGGTTCCCTGTGGGAATAACGGGATCCATGGGGCTGATCTGATCCCAGACTGGATCCCAGATGGGATCCCAGAGGCTCCCTGTGGGAATAACGGGATCCATGGGGCTGATCTGACCCCAGACTGGATCCCAGGTGGGATCCCAGAGGCTCCCCGTGGGAATAACGGGATCCATGGGGCTGATCTGATCCCAGATGGGATCCCAGGTGGGATCCCAGAGGCTCCCTGTGGGAATAACGGGATCCATGGGGCTGATCTGATCCCAGACTGGATCCCAGATGGGATCCCAGAGGTTCCCTGTGGGAATAACGGGATCCATGGGGCTGATCTGATCCCAGACTGGATCCCAGATGGGATCCCAGAGGCTCCCTGTGGGAATAACGGGATCCATGGGGCTGATCTGATCCCAGACTGGATCCCAGATGGGATCCCAGAGGCTCCCCGTGGGAATAACAGGATCCATGGGGCTGATCTGATCCCAGATGGGATCCCAGACTGGATCCCAGAGGCTCCCTGTGGGAATAACGGGATCCATGGGGCTGATCTGATCCCAGACTCGATCCCAGATGGGATCCCAGGTGGGATCCCAGAGGCTCCCCGTGGGAACAGCGGGATCCACGGGTCGGATCCCGAGGCTCTGCCCCACTGCCCTGTCCCCGCACACGCCACAGCCCCCAAAACTTCCCTCTCCCTCCAGAGCCGAGCAAACCCAGAGCGGGGAGGGAGGGAGGGAGGGCAAACAGGAGCCACGTCCCCGGCAGCCTTTGTGAATCCCCTGAGCGCAAACAGATGGAATATCCATCAACTCCAGCCCCCTTTTCTTGGCTTTCAACTTTTTCTTTTTTTTTTTTTTTTTTCTTCCCCCTTGGTCCTCGCCTCCCTGCCCCCTCCGCCCCTCGCCCCCTCTCTCTCTCTCTCTCTCTCGGGGCTTTTGTTCGGCCTTTTCAGGCGGCCCGAGGTGATGGGGCCGGCCCCGAGCCCCCGGCACATCTGTGGAGTCCATAAAAAAAACCCCTCTGGCACTTCAATATTCATGGCCTCGTGCCTGCGGCGGGATCCGGGGAGGGAGGGAGGGAGGGAGGGAAGGAAGGAGGGCGATGCCTTTGGATTCCAGCTTTTCTGCTTCTCGGATCCTGCGCTGCTTTAGTGCCCAGCTCTGAAAAACTCCACGGCCTGTCAGCTGCTGTTCTCCGGTTTTACTCAGACAAAACAATTCCTCTCTCAGGCCTGGTAAATGGACCGAATTTATAATTGTCTGGAAATTTATAGTTGTCTGAAAATTTATAATTGTCTGAAAATTTATAATTGTCTGAAAAACTCATCGTCCACCTTGGGTGCGGCTTCTGACTGCCCAGGGTGCATCTAGGGAAGGCCTTTAACAAAAATCCGCTTTTATTCTCTGAACTTTGCCCAACCTCTGCTCTGGGCAGCCCCTCCATGGGTGTCAAGGGCAGGAGGGTGATGCCTTCAGATTTTAGCTTTTATATTTTTCAGATCCTGCACTGCTTTAGTGTGTAATTCTAAAACTCCACGGCCTGTCAGCTGCTGTTCTCCGGTTTTATTCAGACAAAACAATTCCTCTCCAGGCCTGAACCACAAGGACACCTGATACGTAAATGGATCAAATTTATAATTGTCTGAAAAACTCATGACCATCGTCCACCTTGGGTGCAGCTTCTGACTGCCCAGGGTGCATCTAGGGAAGGCCTTTAACAAAAATCCACTTTTATTCTCTGAACTTTGCCCAACCTCTGCTCTGGGCAGCCCCTCCATGGGTGTCAAGGGCAGGAGGGAAGGACCCAGGAGCTTCCCAGCTCTCCCACCCCAAGGGGGGCACCACCAGTGCTCCCCAGACTGGGAGGCAAAGGGAAACCAGCTGGAGGAACCACGGCGGCGGCAAAGAAAAGCTCTGCTCGCTCTGCTTGGGGTTTCTCCCTATTAGAAAGCACGCAGGTTGTCCGGCGAGAGAGATGATCTGAGGATCAGGATACTCTTTGGAAGAACACGTGCTTTATTGGTGGTGGGGAGGCAGCCTAACTGGGGAAGGGTCCAGGGATCCAGTGCAAAGTCCAAGAGGGTCCAAGGGAAGGCACGCAAAAAGAGGGAACTCCTTGTTACATTCCATTTTAACCCTTTCTATCGTGAATATGCTAATGAGCATTAACCAATCACCTTAAGATACAAAACCTACAGAATCTACATACAGCCTATGGGAGCTACAACATTACAATACTACTCTACAGACCAAAACCTGTGAAACCCACCTTATCCCTGATACCTGAGAAGGTGCAGCCTTTTATTCATCCTTTTGTCTTGGCAGGGGTGTCACTGACCCACCCAGCCAAGGCCTTTCAGCTGCTTAATCACCTTCTTCCTGTCCAGAAACTTACAGTTCAAACTTTGCTTTTAATTCTATTCCCCTTGTGGGTTTCATACTTTTAGAATCTTTTACTATTAAATCATCTCTGCAGGGCCCAGCTACTTCATCCTCCCCAACATCTCCCCACCTTTTTTTGTTTGTTTTTGGTTTTGTTTTTGGTTTTGTTTTCGTTTTCGTTTTCATTTCGTTTTGTTTTCCTTCCCTTTCCAGCTCCAGCCCTGCTGGTCCCTCACGGGGGCTCCTCCTGGAGCAGCACAAACGCTCCCCATGGGGCTGGGGGTGCTGGGCACGGGGAGCCTGCTGGCACCAGGGGTGGGAGATCTGATCCTGGATATCCCAACCCCTGGATTTACAGGGATCTGATCCCAGAGAAACCCTGGGTTTACAGGGATCCAGTCCTGGATAACCCCTGGATTTACAAAGGATCTGATCCCAGAGAATCCCTGGATTTACAGGGTAGGGCCACAGGGATGGGAGATCCAGTTCCAGAGAATCCCTGGATTTACAGAGGATCTGACCGTGGATAATCCCTGGTTTGGTTCCAGCTCAGGTTCCTGAGGTGTTGCCACCCCTCCTGTCCCAGTCCTGATCCCAGGCTGTGCCAGCACATCCCAATCCCAATCCCAATCCCAAACCCAAACCCAATCCCAATCCCAACTCCAATCCCAAACCCAATCCCACCCCTCCTGCCCAGTCCTGGTCCCAGGCTGTGCCAGCACATCCCAATCCCAACCCCAACTCCAACCCCAACCCTAATCCCAACTCCAACCCCAATCCCAACTCCAACCCCAATTCCAATCCCAATCCCAATCCCAATCCTACCCCCAAAATCCCAACCCCAATCCCACCCCTCCTGCCCCAGTCCTGATCCCAGGCTGTGCCAGCACATCCCAACCCCAATCCCAATCCCAACCCCAATCCCAACCCCCAAATCCCAACCCCAATTCCAGCCCTCCAGCCCTGGCCCCCAGGCTGTTCCAGCCCATCCCAACCCCAGCCCCATCCCAGCCCCTTTCCCAGCCCCTTTATTCCCATCCCAGACCCCGGCGCGGCTCTGCCCTCATCCCTGCCCTGCCCGGGCACTCCCGGATCTCCCAGCCGCTCCAGACTCCCCCGGGGAGGGGGGAACCGATCCCACAGGAACGGGAATCACCCCGGATCACCCCAAAGCTGCCCCGCGGCAGGAGGGCACTGCCCTGCACGCCCGGAGATTCCCAAAGATTCCGACCCCGGAGAGAGGGGGAGCTCCTGGGGCTGCTGGGAGATCCCAGTGCCACAGAGAGATCCAGGGAGAGATCCCGGTGCCAGGGAGAGATCCCAGTGCCACAGAGAGATCCAGGGAGAGATCCCTGATCCAGGGACAGATCCCAGTGCCAGAAAGAGATCCCAGTTCCAGGGAGAGATCCCAGTGCTGGGGGAGATCCCAGTGACTGATCCCAGTTCCAGTGGGAGATCCCAGTGCCAGGGACAGATCCCAGGGACTGATCCCAGTGCCAGGGAGAGATCCCAGTGACAGATCCTAGTGCCAGGGAGAGATCCCTGATCCCAGGGACAGATCCCAGTGCCTGGGACTGATCCCAGTGCCAGGGAGAGATCCCTGATCCAGGGACAGATCCCAGTTCCAGTGGGAAATCCCAGTGCCAGGGACAGATCCCAGTGCCAGGGAGAGAGATCCCTGATCCCAGGAACAGATCCCTGATCCCAGGAACAGATCCCAGTGCCAGGGACAGATCCCTGATCCCAGGAACAGATCCCAGAGCCAGGGACAGATCCCTGATCCCAGGAACAGATCCCAGTGCCAGGAACAGATCCCAGTGCCAGGGAGAGATCCTTGATCCCAGGAACAGATCCCAGTGCCAGGGACAGATCCCTGATCCCAGGAACAGATCCCGGTGCCAGGAACAGATCCCGGTGTCCCCGAGCCGCCTCTCCCCTCCCCTTGCCTGGTGCTCCCCCGGGGAAACCAGGGATGCAGCAGAAGGCGTTTTTTGGGAATGATTTCCACAACACCCGACCTCCTCTGCCCCGCCCGCTGGCCGGGTCCCCGCGGGGTTCGATTTGGGGATAAACACACTTCCTACGGGTTTATGTATTTATACAGACATTTATGTATTTGTGCGTGCATTTCTGTGTTTGTGCCTATTTATATATTTGTATATTTGTGTATTTTAGATATGTTTATATATTCTTTAAAATATATTTTTATATTTTATATGTTTTTATATATTTAGTATATTTATGTATTTTATAATTTATTATTTTTATTTGATATTTTCTATTTTCTATAAATATATAATTATCTTTCATATATATGTTTGTTATATATAAATATAAATATAAATATAAATATAAATATAAATATAAATATAAATATAAATATAAAACTATAAAACTATAAAACTATAAAACTATAAAACTATATAACTATATAACTATATGAATATATAAATATATAAATATATAAATATATAAATATATAAATATATAAATATGTATACAACATACCTACATATAAATATATAAACATATAAAGATACAAACACGTAAATACACAAACATATAAATACAGCTTCTCGATTTTATATCGATTTTACAGATCTAAATCCATTTTCTACCAACGCACGAATCCATTTCTATATTTCCATGTATTTATCTGTGGCTACTCACACCCTCCCGCCCCACTGCCAGCTCCCCTTTTCCCCAGCTCCTTTCCTCCACCTCCTCTCCCTTTCTCCCCACGTTTACTTCCCTCTCAAAAAACCAAAAAAACCCGAAATAAACCGCAAAAAAACCAACCCCCCCAAACCAAAACAAACAAACAAACAAACAAAAACACAAAAAAACCTCACCCCCTCTCAAAAACCAAACCAAACAAACAAAACCACCAAAAAAACCCCAAAAAATAAAAAACCAAAACCAACAACAACGAATAAACAAACAAACAAAAACCCCAACAGACCCACCCCCCCCACAAAAAAAAAAAAAAAAAAAAAAAAAAAACAACCCACCAAACCAAACCAACCAAACAAAACAAAACAAAACAAACAAAAAAACCCCAAACCAACCCAAACCCGCTCCCAGCTTTCCCATGGATGTCAGGAACCCCCCGGGGACGCCTCTGGGAGCCAAACCCCGAGCGGGCCGGGGGCTGTGACATCCCCCGGGGCTGAACCCCCCTCCCCGGGGCTGCACCCCCGCCGGAGCCCAAGAAAAGGGGAAAGAAAAGGGAAAAAAAAGCGCCGGGGGGAGGAGAGGGAATGGCAGCGACAGAAAAGAAGGATTGAATGGAGAAAGGAAGACATCCCCGCGGCCCGCGCTCCTTTATCAGCGCTGTCATCTGCGCCGGGGCATTGTCTCACCTTGGGCAGAACACAAAAAAAAAAAAAAGGGATTTTTTTTTTCTTTTTTTCTTTTTTTTTTTCTTTTTCTTTTTCTTTTTTTTTTTTTTTTTTTTTTTTTTTTTTTTTTTTTTTTTTTGTGCGGATTCCTTTAGAGCCGCCACCTTAGGGGGTCGCGGCCGGGCTGAATGCGCAGCTGACAGCCCCGCGCGGCCCTCGGGGGTGATATCAATGAATCCCCCCGACACTCGGCCCTTCAGCACAGCTCATGTGGAAGGTGCGGCCGGAATATTAAAAACCCCCCGGGGAAAGGAGCCCGGGATGCCGCGGGGAGGGGGCAGGGACCGGGGGGGGATGGAAGGACAGAGGGACAGAGCGGCTCCTCCTGCGGTCCTCGGGGCCACCTCGGGGCTGATGGATGCTTCTTGGGGGTTTGGGGTTGATATTTTTTTCGTTTGTAATCCGAATTTGTAAAAATTTGTGATTTAGGGCATCGCTCCAAACCCCAGGCACGGCGTGAGCTGCTGCTCTCCCAGTTTGCTCAGACACAGCAATTCCTCTGCGGGCCTGGCAGTCACGGACACCTCACTGCCTCGGGGCCCAGAAATGGGAACAGAAGTGAGCTGGGGGCAGCAAACTTGGGGTCAATGAGTTCATTAGCTGAGGCTGTAATTGGAGGATCAACCCCCAAACTGAGCAAAGTGTGAAACCCAAGACCCGGGGTCCATTTTTGGGTGCAGCCCCTGGAGCTTCATCTGCCCCAAATGCACCTGAGGGCCCCTCAGTAAATACCAGTGCTTTTCATTCCCTTGATTTTGTCTGGCCTCTGTTTTTGGGATTTTAACTTCTGTGGTTTTTACCATTTGTGACCCTGCAGTTCTTCAGTGCCTCGCTCCAAACCCCAGGCACAGCTGAGCTGCTGCTCTCCCAGTTTGCTCAGACACAGCAATTCCTCTCCGGGCCTGGCAGTCACGGACACCTCACTGCCTCAGGGCCAGAAATGGGAACAGAAGTGAGCTGGGGGCAGCAAACCTGGGGTCAATGAGTTCATTAGCTGAGGCTGTAATTGGAGAATTAATCCCAATATTCAAATGAACCAAACTGATCAAAGTGTGGAACCCGAGAGCCGGGGTCCGTTTTTGGGTGCAGCCCCTGGGGGGGCTTCATCTGCCCCAAATGCACCTGAGGGCCCCTCAGGAAAGGAAGAGTGAATGAAGGAAAGAAGGAAAAGAAGGAAAAGAAGCTCCCAAGGAGATTCCCAGGACACAGGACACTCTTGTCCCCAAGGTCACCACCCAGGAGGAAGCTCCTGAGGAGTTTTCCAGGATACGGGACACGGCTGTCCCCAAGGCCACCATCTAGGAGGGAACTCCTGAGTTTTCCCGGACACACTTGGCTGTCCCCAAGGCCACCACCCAGGAAGAAGCTCCTAAGGAGTTTCCCAGGACACTTTCGTCGCCAAGGCCACCACATAGAAGGGAGCTCCCAAGGAGTTTCCCAGGACACGGCTGTCCCCAAGGCCACCACCCAGGAGGGAAATCCCAAAGAGTTTTCCAGGATACGGGACACATCTTCTCCCAAGACCACCATCTAGGAGGGAACTCCTGAGTTTTCCCGGACACACTTGGCTGTCCCCAAGGCCACCACTCAGGAAGAAGCTCCCAAGGAATTTCCCAGGACACACTTGGCTGTCCTCAAGGCCACCACCCAAGACGGAGCTCCCAAGGAGATTCCCAGGACACAGGACACAGCTGTCCCCAAGGTCACCACCCAGGAGGGAAATCCCAAAGAGTTTTCCAGGACACAGGACACGGCTTCTCCCAAGGCCACCACCTAGGAGGGAACTCCTGAGATTTCCCGGACACACTTGGCTGTCCCCAAGGCCACCACCCAGGAAGAAGCTCCCAAGGAGTTTCCCAGGACACTCTTGTCCCCAAGGCCACCACATAGAAGGAAGCTCCTGAGGAGTTTCCCAGGACACGGCTGTCACCAAGGCCACCACCCAGGAGGGAAATCCCAAGGAATTTCCCAGGACACACTTGGCTGTCCCCAAGGCCACCACCCAAGACGGAGCTCCCAAGGAGATTCCAGGACACAGGACACTCCTGTCCCTAAGGTCACTAGCCCGGAAGAAGCTCCCAAGGAGATTCCCAGGACACAGGACACGGCTGTCCCCAAGGTCACCACCCAGGAAGAAGCTCCCAAGGAGTTTCCCAGGACATGGCTGTCACCAAGGCCACCACCCAGGAGGAAGCTCCCAAGGAATTTCCCAGGATACAGGACATGGCTGTCCCTAAGGTCACTAGCCCGGAAGAAGCTCCCAAGGAGATTCCAGGACACAGGACACTCCTGTCCCTAAGGTCACTAGCCCGGAAGAAGCTCCCAAGGAGATTCCCAGGACACAGGACACGGCTGTCCCCAAGGTCACCACCCAGGAGGGAAATCCCAAGGAATTTCCCAGGACACACTTGGCTGTCCCCAAGGCCACCACCCAAGACGGAGCTCCCAAGGAGATTCCAGGACACAGGACACGGCTGTCCCCAAGGTCACCAGCCTGGAAGAAGCTCCCAAGGAGATTCCCAGGACACAGGTCACTGTGCCTGTCCCCAAGGCCACCACCCAGGAGGGAAATCCCAAAGAGTTTTCCAGGATACGGGACACGGCTTCTCCCAAGACCACCATCTAGGAGGGAACTCCTGAGTTTTCCCGGACACACTTGGCTGTCCTCAAGGCCACCACCCAAGATGGAGCTCCCAAGGAGATTCCCAGGACACGGCTGTCCCCAAGGCCACCACCCAGGAGGGAAATCCCAAAGAGTTTTCCAGGATACGGGACACGGCTTTTCCCAGGGCCGCCATCTAGGAGGGAGCTCCCGAGGAGTTTCCCAGGACAGGGGACACTCTTGTCCCCAAAGCCATCATCCAGGAGGCTGTTGGGAATAGTTGGGAAGGATGGAATTCTCTGCCATTCCCTTCCCTGCCATTCCAGAGCCACGGAAACCTCTGGAAGTCCCCGATCCGCAGGCGAAGGACCTGGAACCCCCCGAATTCCAGCCCCTGGCTCCCAACCCTCCCCGCTCGGGTTCCGCCCCGTTGGCCGCAACCGCAAATCCACGGATTCCCCTCACCGTGATAAATCCGTGAATTATCCCCAAAAAATCCATCGGAATTTCCTCCCGGAAGCCAGATTCCACCTTCCTACCCTTCCCTATTCCCACAGCAACAGAGCTCCCCGTTCCCAACCCTCAAAATTCCGTCAAAACCACGGGAAAGGTGGGAATGGGCGCCTCGTTTTACACATTAAAAACAAATCCAGCGGCATTCCCAAACTCTGGAATTCTTAGCACAGGATCGAGGTTTAGAGCTGAAATGGGGAGGAAGCCAAACCCCTGAACATTCCCTGGTTGGGAATGGTTGGGAATGAGTGGGAATGGGTCAAAATGGTTGGGGATTGTTGGGAATGATGGAATTCTCTTCCATTCCCTTCCCTGCCATTCCAGAGCCACGGAAACCTCTGGAAGTCCCTGATCCGCAGGCAAAGGACTCGTTTTACACATTAAAAAAAAAATCCAACAGCATTCCTAAACTCTGGAATTCTTAGCACAGGACCGAGGCTTAGAGCTGAAATGGGGAGGAAGCAACAATTCCCTGGAGCTCCCGCTCCGGAGTCAAGGAATTCCCTGGCCTGCCCCTCTTCCCGGAAAAGGTGGAAATCCGGCGGCATTCCTAAACTCTGGAATTCTTGGCACCAGACCGAGGTTTGGATCTCAAGTACTCCCACAGCAAACACATGAAAGTCCTTCCTCGTAACCCCAAATCCCTTTCTTCCCAAAAAAATCGAAAACGCACTTCCTTGGAATTTTAGGCCGTTCCTCAGAATTTTTTTCCGGTGGCTTCGGAGTTTTTGGGCGGCGGAATTCCCAGATATTCCCCCCAAATCCCGCACAAACATCACCCTCCGCTCCCGGAGGAGTTTCCACCCCCAAAATGGGTCAGTTTTAACCCAAATCCTGCCCCTGGCGGCTCCCGGGGCTGGGCGCTTCCCAGGGTGGGGCACGGCTCGGGAAAATGGGAATAAAGGAGGGAAAAGAGGGGAAAAATGGGGGGAAAGGGGGGGAAAAGGGGGGAAAAGGGGGGGGAAAGGGGGGAAAAAAGGAAGGAAAAGGGGGGAAAAGGGGGAAAAAGGGGGAAAAAGGGGGAAAAAGGGGGGAAAAGGGGGAAAAAAGGGGGGGAAAATGGGGGAAAAGGGGAAAGGGGGAGAAAAATGGGGAAAAGGAGAAAAAAGGGAAAAGAGGAAAGGGGAAAAAAGGGAGGAAAAAGGGGAAAAAAGGGGGGGATAGGGGGAGAAAATGAGGGAAAAGGGGAAGGGGGGGAAATGGGGAAAAAGAGAAAAAAGGGGAAAGGGGAAAGGGGAAAAAAGGGGAAAAAAGGGAAAGGGAAAAAAGGGGAAAAAAGGGGGAAAAAAGGGGAAAAAAGGGGAAAAAAGAGGGGAAAAGGATCCCCCCAATGGAAACTCGGGGGATCTTCCCAGGGCGGGATTTCCGGCTGCTGCTGCTGCCAAAAGTTGGGAATTTTGTGGGTTTTTTGGGGATTTTTTTCCCCATAAAAAACCCGAGATTTGATCCCCGGGATCGAATCGCGCCGAGGTCGGGAGAGGCGGCTGGAAAAGCATCCGAGGAATCCTCGGGATCGGGGCCGGAATGAGGGTCGTGCACAGAAAGAGGAGGGGGAAAAAAAACCCAAAATTTCACTTTTTTTGGCAGCAAAATTCCCCTCTGGCATCCCCGAGTCCGGGAGGAGGTGAAAATCGTCTCGGTGGGGTGATGAAAAATCAGATTTTTAGCCAAAAATGGGTTTCTATGCATGGAAAATCCTGATTTCCTCGGGAATTGCTTCCCCTTAAAACCCCCCTGGATTTTTTGCCTTTTTGAGCTTTTCCTGGAGTTTTTAGAGCGGGAAACAACTCCAGCTGGGATTCGTTGTGTCCCAAAGGGGTGGGAAATGGAAATAAATGGCAATAAATTGGAAATAAAAATGGAAATAAATTGGCAATAAATGGCAATAAGTGGCAATAAATGGAAATAAATGGAAATAAATGGCAATAATTTGGAAATAAATGGCAATAAATGACAATAAATTGGGGAAAAAAATGAAAATAAATTGCAATAATTTGGAAATAAATGGCAATAAATTGGCAATAAATGGCAATAAATTGGGCAATAACTGATAATAAATGGAAATAAATGGCAATAAATTGCAATAAATGGAAATAAATGGGCAATAAATGAAATAAATGGCAATAAATGGCAATAAATTGGCAATAAATTGGCAATAAATTGGCAATAAATTGGCAATAATTGAGCAATAAATGGAAATAAATTGGAATAAACTGGAATAAATGTAAATCCAGGTGAGTTCCCAGCCAGGTTGACACCTGGACAGGTGGGAGGGGAGAATCCCAGGAAAGACAAACATCCCTGTAAAAACGATATCTGGGATTTATGGGTTTATGAAAAACCCACGTGACGCCAAAATCACAGAGAACAGGCCCGGGAAAAAGGAGATAAGTATCAATGAATTAATTAATCCGTTAATTAATGTATCGGGTTATTGAAGAGGAACGCTGCTGTGCCTAAATGCGAGGGATGGAATAGGAATGGGAATTATTAAAGGGAAATGGGGAATTATTAATTGGGAATTACAGGTGACGGAGCAGGGGAAGCGGGATTTGATCCGGATCGATAAATATTGATCCCGATCAATAAAGGGGTGAAAAAGGGGGGGGGAAGGTGGGGGGAGGGAAAGGGGAAAAAAAGGGGGAAATGGAGAAAAAAAATGGAAAAAGGAGTGGGGGGAGGGGAAAAATGGAGGGAAAGGGGAAAAGAGGGAAAAGGGGGAAAAGGGAGAAAAGGGGGAAAAAGGGGAGGAAAGGGGAGGAAAGGGGGAAAAGGGGAAAGGGGGGAAAGGGGGAAAGGAGAAAAAAAGAGGGGAAAGAGGAAAAAAAGGAAAAGGGGGGAAGGGGAAAAGGGGGGAAAGGGGAAAAAAGGGGGAAGAAGGAGAAAGAGCAGGAAAAGGGGGAAGGGGGAAAGGGGGGAAATGGGGAAGAAGGGGAAAAGTGGGGAAAAAAGAGGGCAAGGGAGTAAAAAAGGAGGAAAAGGGGGAAATGGGAGAAGGGGGAAAAGGGGAAAGGGGGGAAAAGGGGGAAGGGGAAAGAAGGGGGGAAAAGAGGGGAAAGGAAAAAGGGGATAAAAGGGAGGAAGGGAAAAAAGGAGGAAAAGGGGCGGAAAAGTGGGGAAAGGAGTAAAAAGGGGGGAAAGGGGGGAAAAAAGGGAAAAAGGGGAGGAGGAAGGCAGGGAAAGGGGGAGAGGAAAAAGGGAGAAAATCCCGGGATGGTCCTGACTGAGGGAAGCGGGGCTGGGAGCAGCCTGGGCTGGGGTTGGATTTGGGATGAGCTGCTCGGCTCCCAGGGAAGGGCTCTTGGTGCCCCAGAACGGCCTGGCCCTGAAATTGTCCCCACAGGGACAGCCTGGGTGGTGTCACAGCCCTGGGACACGGATGGGGAGCTGCCCAGGCCGGATTTGTGGGGCTGTTCCCCAAAATTGTCCCCACAGGGACAGCCCCGGCGGTGTCACAGCTCTGGGACACGGATGGGGAGCTGCCCAGGCCGGATTTGTGGGGCTGTTCCCCAAAATTGTCCCCACAGGGACAGCCTGGGTGGTGTCACAGCTCTGGGACATGGACTGGGAGCTGTCCCCAGCTCTGCAGAGAACCTGGACCTGGATTTGTGGGGCTGATCCCCAAAATTGTCCCAACCTGGACAGCCTGGGTGGTGTCACAGCGCTGGGACACGGACTGGGAGCTGTCCCCAGCTCTGCAGAGAACCTGGACCTGGATTTGTGGGGCTGATCCCCAAAATTGTCCCAACCTGGACAGCCCCAGTGGTGTCACAGTGCTGGGATGTGAACTGGGAGCTGTCCAGGCCTGGGTTTGTGGGGTTGATCCCCAAATCCAGCAATGCTCAGCTGCCAAAACCCCCAAACCCCCAAACCCCCAAACCCCCCAAAACCCCAAACTCCCAAAACCTCAACCCCCAAACCCCCAACGCCCCAAACCCTAAACCCCAAAACCCCAAAACCCCAAACTCCCAAAACCCCCAACGCCCCAAAACCCAGAACCCCAAAACACCAAACCCCAAAACCCCCAAAACCCAAAAACCCCCAAACACCAAACCCCAAAACCCCCAAAACCTCAACCCCCAAACTCCCTCCAGGCCATGAGGGATGGAACAAAACCTCAAATCTTCCTTTTCCTCACTCAACCTGGCGGTTCCTTCTCTCCGTTTAACCCCCCCAAACAAAATCCCAAATCCAAACCCTCGGGGAAGGGGGAAAAAATCTGGGGAGGCTCCAGACTTTCCAGAATTCCCTCTGCTCCTCCTCTCCCTGCCCCAGTCCCTCGGGGAAAAGGGGAAAAGTTCAGAAAGGCCCCAGGTTTTCCAGAGGAGCTCCAGGAATTCCCACTGCTCCTTCTCTCCCTGCCCCAATCCCTTGGGAAAAAAGGGAAAAATTTGGGAAGACTCCAGGCTTTCCAGAATTCCTGCTGCTCCTCCTCTCCTTGCCCCAAACCCTCAGGGAAAAGGGGGAAAAATTGGGGAAGGCTCCAGAGGAGCTCCAGAATTCCTGCTGCTCCTCTCTCTCTGCCCCAATGCCTCGGGGAAAAGGGGAAAAATTTGGGGAAGGCTCCAGCCTTTCCAGAATTCCCGCTGCTCCTCTCTCTCTGCCCCAATCCCTCAGGGAAAAGGGGGAAAATTTGGGGAAGGCTCCAGCCTTTCCAGAATTCCCGCTGCTCCTCCTCTCCCTGCCCCAATCCCTCAAGGAAAGGGGGAAAAGTTTGGGAATGTTTGAGGCTTTCCAGAAGATCTCCAGAATTCCCACTGTTCCTCCTCTCCCTGCCCCAATCCCTCGGGGAAAAGGGGAAAAAAATTGGGAAGGCTCCAGCCTTTCCAGAATTCCTGCTGCTCCCCCTCTCCTTGCTCCAACCAGGGAAAGGGGGAAAAGTTTGGGAATGTTTGAGGCTTTCCAGAAGATCTCCAGAATTCCCACTGTTCCTCCTTTCCCTGCCCCAATCCCTCGGGGAAAAGGGGAAAAATTTGGGGAAGGCTCCAGCCTTTCCAGAATTCCCGCTGCTCCTCCTCTCCCTGCCCCAAACCCTCGGGGAAAAGGGGTAAAATTTGGGAAAGCTCCAGCCTTTCCAGAATTCCCGCTGCTCCTCCCGAGGATCAATCCCGGGGGCCCCTTTCCCTCCCTCCCCACCCCCTCCCGGCCCGTTCCCAGGGAAAAGCGGCGGCCGGGCCCGGGAAGGTGGTGGAAAAAATGCGGACAAATTTCTGATTTGCAACACTCCGGGCACGGGCTGGCGGCCCTTTGTCGGAGTGCAAATGGAGAAAATGGAGCGGGGCCGGGACTGCGGGGCCGGGCCGATGAAAAGGCAGAAAACGAGGAATTTTATGGCCATAAGTGGCGTGGGCTAATGGGGGTTTTTGAGGCACTGGACCATGGTGGTGCCCGAGCGCCGGGAGAGGCGCGGGGTTGGTAATTGCCGGGTTCGTTAATTGCTGCCGCAATTAACCGCGGGTGGGGGGCGGCGGATGCTGCCAAGGGGGGTGTGGGCAGAGGGGGCGGCCCCGAGAAGATGAACCGGGTGTGGAAAAATCAAACGGGCGCCAAAAAAAACCTGGAACTGCCCTGAAGAAACCAAAACAGACCCGAAAAACCCAAACCGGCCCTGAAAATCCCAAATTGGCCCAAAAATAACCTGGACCTGCCCTGAGGAAACCAAAACAGACTCAAAAAAACACGAACCAGCCCTGAAAAACCCAAACCAGACCCAAAAATCTCGAACCTGCCCTGAAGAAACCAAACCAGACCTGAAAAACACGAACCAGCCCTGAAAATCCCAAATTGGCCCCAAAAAACCTGGACCTGCCCTGAAGAAACCAAAACAGACCTGAAAAAACAAACCAGCTCTGAAAAACCCAAATTGGCACCAAAATAACCTGGACCTGCCCTGAGGAAACCAAAACAGACCCAAAAAAACACGAACCAGCCCTGAAAATCCCAAACCAGACCCAAAAAACTCGAACCTGCCCTGAAGAAACCAAACCAGACCCCAAAAACACGAACCAGCTCTGAAAAACCCAAACCAGCCCCAAAAAAACCTGAACCTGACCTGAAGAAACCAAACCAGACCTGAAAAACATGATCCAGCTCTGAGAAACCCAAACCGGCCCCAAAAAAACATGAACCAGGTGTGAAAAACCCAAACCTGCCCTGAAAATCCCAAATCGGCCCCAAAAAAACCTGAACCTGCCCTGAAGAAACCAAACCAGACCCCAAAAACACAAACCAGCCCTGAAAAACCCAAACCAGCTCTGAAAAACCCAAACCAGCCCCCAAAAAACCTGAACCTGACCTGAAAAAAACAAACCAGACCCAAAAACATGAACCAGCTCTGAAAAACCCAAACCAGCCCCAAAAAAACCTGAACCAGACCTGAAGGAACAAAACCAGACCCAAAAAACCCAAACCAGCCCTGAAAAACCCAAACCAGCCCCCAAAAAACCTGAACCAGCCCTGAAAAACCCAAACCTGCCCTGAAAAACCCAAGCCAGCCCCAAAAAAACCCGAACCAGCCCTGAAAAACCCAAACTGGCCCCAAGAAACCAGAACCAGCCCTGAAGAAACCAAACCAGACCCCAAAAACACGAACCAGCCCTGAAAAACCCAAACCAGCTCTGAAAAACCCAAACCGGCCCCAAAAAAACCTGAACCAGACGTGAAAGAAACCAAACCTTACCCAAAAAACCCAAATCAGCCCTGAAAAACCCAAATCGGCCCCCAAAAAACCTGAACCTACCCTGAAAGAATCAAACCAGCCCTGAAGAAACCAAACCAGACCCCAAAAACACGAACCAGCCCTGAAAAACCCAAACCAGCTCTGAAAAACCCAAACCGGCCCCCAAAAAATCTGAACCAGATGTGAAGGAACCAAACCAGACCCAAAAAACCCAAATCAGCCCTGAAAAACCCAAATTGGCCCCCAAAAAACCTGAACCTACCCTGAAAGAATCAAACCAGACCCAAAAAACCCAAACCGGCCCCAAAAAAAACCCGAACCAGCCCTGAAAATCCCAAATTGGCCCCAAAAAAACCTGGACCTGCCCTGAAGAAACCAAACCAGACCCAAAAAACACGAACATGCCCTGAAAATCCCAAATCGGCCCCCAAAAAACCTGAACCAGACCTGAAGGAACCAAACCAGACCTGAAAAACCCAAATCAATCCTGAAAAACCCAAACCGGCCCCAAAAAAACACAAACCAGCCATGAAAAACCTAAACCAGTCCCAAAAACCCAAAACAGCCCTGAAAAACCCAAACTGGTGCCAGAAACCTGAACCAGGCATGAAAAACCCAAACCAGCCCCGAAAAACCCAAACCAGCCCCGAAAATCCCAAACCAGCCCCGAAAATTCCAAAACAGCTGCAAAAACCCCACACACCAGCCCTGAAAATCCCAAAACAGCCCCAAACCCCCCACACCAGCCCCAAAATGGGGGATGGATTTGCCTGAAAATCCCACACCAGCCCCAAAAATCCCCAAACAGCCCCGAAAATCCCAAAACAGCCCTGCAACGGGGGATGGATTTGCCCTCCTTTCCGAAATTCCCAATTCCTGAAAAGCCCAAAACAGACCCAAAAATCCCAAACCACCACCGAAAACCCCACACCAGCCCCGAAATTCCCACACCAGCCCCAAATTCCCAACGGGAAATTCCCAACGCTCCCGAAAACGCCGGAGAAACGACACTCAGGGGCTCTCCCTCCAAACTTCGGGAAAAGGGAAAAGCGGAAAAAGCAACCCCAAAAAAAACCCCAAAACCCCCAAAAAAACCCCGAACACCAAACTCCGGCTCCTTTCTTCTCCCTTTCCCTTTGAACCCTCTGGGATAATTTGGGATTTGCTCCAGAGTTTTGGGGTTTTTTTGGGGATCGAATCACGACCAAACGGCTCCAACGGGTCCAAAGGGTTTCCAGAGCCTTTCCCAGGTGGCTGCGTCCCCCCGATCCCGAAATTCCGGCTGATCCCGAAATTCCAGCTGGTCCCTCCATGTTTGGATTCGGGATCCCAAATGTTTGGATTCGGGATCCCAAATGTTTGGATTCGGGGTCCCAAATGTTTGGATTTGAGTTCCCAAATGTTTGGATTCGGGTTCCCAAATGTTTGGATTCGGGGTCCCAAATGTTTGGATTCGGGGTCCCAAATGTTTGGATTTGGGGTCCCAAATGTTTGGATTCGGGATTCCAAATGTTTGGATTCGGGATCCCAAATGTTTGGATTCAAGGTCCCAAATGTTTGGATTCAAGGTCCCAAATGTTTAGATTTGGGTTCCCAAATGTTTGGATTCGGGATCCCAAATGTTTGGATTCGGGGTCCCTGGTTTGGGGCAAAGGGCCCCAGAGAGGATCCGGGCAAAGGAACGGGAGCGGGAATTGTCCCTCCTGGTCCTGGTTCGGCTCTCGGTGCCTCGGCAGCTTTGGGGACACCGAGAGAGCTTTGGGGACACCAAAAGATGTTTGGGGACACTGAGAGACCTTTGGGGACACCGAGAGCAGCTTTGGGGACACCGAATCACAACAGCTTTGGGGACACCGAGCCCTTTGGGGACACCAAGAGAGCATTTTAGGGACACTGAGAGACCTTTGGGGACACCAAAAGACGTTTGGGGACACTGAGAGACCTTTGGGGACACCGAGGGAGCTTTGGGGACACTGAGAGACCTTTGGGGACACCAAAATGTGTTTGGGGACACTGAGAGACCTTTGGGGACACCGAGAGCAGCTTTGGGGACACCAAGAGAGCTTTGGGGACACCAAGCCCTTTGGGGACACCGAGAGCATTTTGAGGACACTGAGAGACCTTTGGGGAAATTGAGAGCATTTTGGGGACACCGAGACCATTTTGGGGACACCAAGAGCAGCTTTGAGGACACCGAGAGATCTTCGGGGACACCGAGTCACAACAGTTTTGGGGACGATCTTTGGGGACACCGAGGGAGCTTTGGGGACACCAAGCCCTTTGGGGATACCGAGCTTTTGGGGACACCAAGAGATCTTTGGGGATACCAAGAGAACTTTGGGGACACCGAGAGAGCTTTGGGGACACTGAGGGAGCTTTTGGGACACTGAACCCTTTGGGGACACCGAGCTTTGGGGGATACCAAGAGAACTTTGGGGACACCGAGAGAGCTTTGGGGACACCGAGGGAGCTTTGGGGACACCAAGCCCTTTGGGGATACCGAGCTTTTGGGGACACCAAAAGACCTTTGGGGACACCAAAAGACCTTTGGGGACACCGAGAGAGCTTTGGGGACACTGAGGGAGCTTTTGGACACTGAACCCTTTGGGGACACCAAGAGCAGCTTTGGGGGATACCAAGAGAACTTTGGGGACACCAAGAGAGCTTTGGGGACACCAAGAGAGCTTTGGGGACACTGAACCCTTTGGGGATGCCGAGCTTTTGGGGACACCAAAAGACTTTTGGGGACACCAAAAGACCTTTGGGGACACCGAGAGAGCTTTGGGGACACTGAGGGAGCTTTTGGGACACTGAACCCTTTGGGGACACCAAGAGCAGCTTTGGGGGATACCAAGAGAACTTTGGGGACACCAAGAGATCTTCAGGGACACCGAGAGCACTTTGGGGACACCGAGAGACCTCTGGGGACACCAAGAGAGCTTTGGGGACACTGAGAGCAACTTTGGGGTCACCAAGAGACCTTTGGGAACACTGAACCCTTTGGGGATGCCGAGCTTTTGGGGACACCAAAAGACCTTTGGGGACACTGAGAGACCTTTGGGGACACTGAGGGAGCTTTGGGGACACCAAGAGAGCTTTGGGGACACTGAGAGACCTTTGGGGACACTGAGGGAGATTTGGGGACACCAAAAGACCTTTGGGGACACCGAGAGACCTTTGGGAACACTGAACCCTTTGGGGATGCCGAGCTTTTGGGGACACCAAAAGACCTTTGGGGACACCGAGAGACCTTTGGGGACACTGAGGGAGCTTTGGGGACACTGAACCCTTTGGGGACACCGAGCTTTGGGGGATACCAAGAGAACTTTGGGGACACCGAGAGACCTATGGGGACACTGAGAGCAGCTTTGGGGACACCGAGAGACCTTTGGGGACACCAAGAGAAATTTGGGGACACTGAGAGCACAAATCCCAAAGATTTGGGATGGATCACGCAAATCCCAAAGGTTTGGGATGGACTGCACAAATCCCAAAGGTTTGGGATGGATCACGCAAATCCCAAAGGTTTGGGATGGACTGCACAAATCCCAAAGGTTTGGATCCCACAAATCCCAAAGGCTTGGGATGGATCGTGAAAATCCCAAAGGTTTGGGGTGGACTGTGCACGTCCCAAATGTTTGGGATGGATCACACAAATCCCAAACGTTTGGGGTGGATCATGCAAATCCCACAGCTCCCCCAGGTCTGGATCCCACAGCTCCCGTCGGGGTTCCCGGGAGGAGCAGGGTCGGTGACCCCGCTGTCCCCTGTGGGGTTAACGCGTCCCAGTGGGCTGATCCTGCCCCGTTCCCGTTCCAGTGGATTCTGGGATCACAGCCCGGGAATCCCCCAAAGCCGAGATTTCCCCTGGATATCCCGTTTGGGATGAGCTTTGACCCCACCCGCGGGGCGTTAACGAGGCCCTTTCCCAATTAACACCGAAATTCCCAATTCCAGCCCTCCTGCACAGGCCCTGGAAAAGGGGTTTGGGATTTGGGACCACTTAGATCAAATATGGGATAAATCACGGTGGATTTGGGATTTGAGACCACTCAGATGAAATATGGGATAAATCACAGTGGATTTGGGATTTGGGACCACTTAGATCAAATATGGGATAAATCACGGTGGATTTGGGATTTGAGACCACTCAGATGAAATACGGGATAAATCATGGTGGATTTGGGATTTGGGATCACACAGATGATGAAATATGGGATAAATCTTGGAGGATTTGGGATATGAGACCACTCAGATGATGAAATATGGGATAAATCACAGTGGATTTGGGATATGGGACTACTCAGATAAAATACGGGATAAATCATGGCGGATTTGGGATTTGGGACCACTCAGATGAAATATGGGATAAATCTTGGTGGATTTGGGATCACTCAGATCAAATATGGGATAAATCACAGCGGAATTGGGATATGGGACCACTCAGATGATGAAATATGGGATAAATCATGGCGGATTTGGGATATGGGATCACTCAAAAGATGAAATACGGGATCAATCATGGCGGATTTGGGATATGGGATCACTCAGATGATGAAATATGGGATAAATCATGGGATAAATCATGGCGGATTTGGGATTTGGGACCACTCACAAGATAAAATATGGGATAAATCATGGCGGATTTGGGATATGGGATCACTCAAAAGATGAAATACGGGATAAATCATGGCGGATTTGGGATTTGGGATCACTCAAAAGATGAAATACGGGATCAATCATGGCGGATTTGGGATTTGGGACCACAAAGACCAAAGCCTACAAATCAGATTTCAGGGGTGATAATTAACGGGGATCTCCAACCCCATCCCCATTTCTGGTGAAGAATTCCCAATTCCCGGTCACCCTTAAGGTCCCTTCCAGCCCAAAGCATTCCCGGTTATCCGGTGCCACCCCCGGGACGTTCCCGCTGTCCCAGACCCGGTCTTGGACTTGGGAATGGTGGAACATTCCGGCAGCAGAGCCGGATTTTCACCCTCAGAGCCACCACTCAGCTCCGTGGCTTTTTTAGGGGAAGTAGAGGGAATACCGGGAGCAGGGTTGGATTCGGAGTTAGGGATTGGATTTGGGATGAAACAACCTGGGAATGGGGGAAAATCGGGGATTTCTAAACACGTATCTGGAGCCGAGAGATGAAATCCCTAAAATTCCATCAACCCCCTGGTTAGGGCAAAACCCCAAAACCTCAGAACTCCAAACCCCCAAACTCAAAACCCCAAAACCCAAAACCTCCAAAACCCCCAAACCCCCCAAATCCCAAACCCCAAATCCCAAACCCCCAAACCCCAAACCCCAAACCCCAAAACCCAGGGCATCCAAGGAGATCCCAAATCTCTTTGGGATTCCCGCCCACCCGGCTCTGGCTGCCCTTTCCCAGCTGTTCCCGGTTTTCCGGAGCCGGCAGCGGAAGGCTCTCCCGCTTTTCCCACCGCTGGCTGGCTCAGATGGAGGGAATTAAATCCGGCCCTAAGCGGTTGCAGGTTTGGGAAGGCCGAGGCACAACTGGGAGCGGAATTCCCAACAGGGAATTTCCCCCCTGGGAAGCGCAGGGATTAATCGGGAGAGGCGGGAGAAGGCAAAACCCATTTTCCATGGATCGGCAACGCCCCAATGAATCCCAGAGCAGGAAGGCAGGGATGAGGGAAGGGCCGGGGGGAAGCGGGAGCCGATCCCTGCTCTGATCCGCGGAAATCTCCGGCGGAATATTCCCTCAGGGAATTCGTGGATTTCTCCACCGCCCACGGGAGATTCAGAGATGGGGAAGGGAGGGAATCGTTTCCCAAAAAACCGAAATCCCACAAGCGGGGAAAACACCAGAGGGGCCGAACTCGCGGATCCCAGATCCCAAATCCCTCCGGCTCCTCCTCAGATTCCTCCTCTGGAGTTTCCAGAACTCCCCGTTCCTGGCCCTTTTATCCCTGAGACTCCGCTGGGGGTTGGTTCGGGAATGTGGGGGAATCCCAGGAGACACAATTCCTCCCGGGAGACACAATTCCTTCTGGGATACACAATTCCTCCTGGAAAAGCAATTCCTTCTGGGAGACACAATTCCTACTGGAACTGGGAGCTCCCAGTGGTACCTGCATCTCAATTAATCAAAAAAACTGGGAACAATTGCTGCTGGATCACTGGGAATCCCAGGAGACAGAATTCCTACTGGGAGACACAATTCCTCCTGGGAGACACAATTCCTTCTGGAACTGGGAGCTCCCTTTGGCACCTCCATCCTTCCATTCCCTCCCCGATAAAAATCCCGATTGTTTTTCCCTTCTTTTTCCTTTCCTGGGAAAGGGCCCCAAAAATCTCCAGGCCACATCCCAATTAACCCAAAAACCCGGGAATATCGGCTGCTGGGATCACTGGGAATCCCAGGAGACACAATTCCTCTCAGAAGCCACAATTCCTCCCAGGAGACACAATTCCTTCTGGAACTGAGAGCTCCCGGTGGCACCTCCATCCCAATCAACCCAAAAAACCGGGAATAACTGCTGCTGGGATCACTGGGAATCCCAGGAGACACAATTCCTACTGGGAGACACAATTCCTAGTGGGAGACACAATTCCTAGTGGGAAACATAATTCCTTACGGAGATACAATTCCTCCCAGGAAACACAATTCCTTCTGGAACTGGGAGCTCCCTTTGGCACCTCCATCCTTCCGCTCCCTCCCCAATTAAAATTCCCATTATTTTTCCCTTCTTTTGGGGCACGGAGCCCCAAACCCTGCCAAGATGCGCTGCCGACCTTCCCAGATTTTCCGGCCGCTTCCCAAAAATCTTTCCTTTCTGCCCCAACTCCACAAATTCCCCATTCCCGGGTGGAATAAACCCGGAGAACGTCCTCTCCATCCTCAGCACTCCCAAGGGATTCCCATGGTCCCAGCAGCAGTTATTCCCAGTTTTTTTTGGGGTGGTTAATTGGGATCTGGTCCGGAGATTTTTGGGGCCCTTTCCCGGTGTCAAAGCTCTGGAAGCTTCAAGAAAGTTTCTGTAAATTTAAATTTTTTGGGAAGAAAAAAGGGAAAAAAAACCCAGAGGTACCAAAAGCTCTGAAGTGGCGCTTTTGAGGCTCCTTTTTTTTTTTTTTTTTGGGAATGTGCTTTGATTTGGGGGAATGTGCTTTGATTTTGGGGTTTCACGGGAATAAAATTCCCTCCTCCTCCTCCTCCTCCCCGCATCCCTGATGGAATTTTTGCTGCCAACAGGAGCGGGGAAAAAACCCAAATTTGATGGAAACTGCCCGGGAAAACGAGTAAATAACGGCCCTCGGCTCTTCCCGCCGGGAATGCCGGCCGGAGCTGGGAAGGGCTTTATGGCAGGGCCCCCGTCCCCTCCCCGGGAGCAGAGGGGAGCCTTTAATTGCCTCCTTAATTAATTAATTAAGGGGAGAGCCGGCCCAGCTTTGCTCGGACCCAGCTGGGGGCAGCAGCCTCTGGTTTGATGCCGGGGGATATTCGGGAATGAGCTCCAGCTTTTCCCGGGAATTTGGCTTTTTCCCGGCACCACAGGAGGGCCGGGAACGGGTTCCTTGTGGGAGGTGCTGGAAACCGAGGAGGAGTTCGAGGAGGAGCCGGAGGGATTTGGGAGCCGATTCCCGGGATTCTTCTCAGCCTTCTGCCCCCAATCCCTAAAACGCCGCTTACACCGGGAATCCTCTCAGGGACGGGATGGGATGGGATGGGATGGGATGGGATGGGATGGGAATGGGAATGGGAATAGGAATGGGGATGGGATGGGAATGGGAATAGGAATGGGAATGGGAATCGGATGGGGTGGAATGGGATGGGATCCATGGGATGGGATGGGATGGGATGGGATGGGATGGGATGGGATGGGATGGGATGGGATGGGATGGGATGGGAATGGGAATGGGAATGGGAATGGGGATGGGATGGGATGGGAATGGAAATAGGAATGGGAATGGGAATCGGATGGGGTGGAATGGGATGGGATCCATGGGATGGGATGGGATGGGATGGGATGGGATGGGATGGGATGGGATGGGATGGGATGGGATGGGACGGGATGGGAATGGGAATAGGAATGGGGATGGGATGGGAATGGAAATAGGAATGGGAATGGGAATGGGAATCGGATGGGGTGGAATGGGATGGGATGGGATGGGATGGGATGGGATGGGATGGGATGGGATGGGATGGGATGGGATGGGATAAAGCCGCCCACAGGGCTGAGCTTTGGCAGGCCAGGCTTCATTCCCGAGCTTTCCCCCTGAGCTGATTTCCGCTCCCCTCCCAAATCTCCCGGCCCGCGCTCCACCTTCGGGTAAAACTCCGGCGGGAAATCCCGAGGGAATTTGGGATTTGGGGAATTTGCTGCTCTGGCAGCGGCGGGGTTTGGAAAAAGCCGGGGATTCCTGCACGAGGTTATGGCCTTAGATTTGCCACTGGAATTCTGGGAAAACCTCGGGAAAGCTGCTTCCCTGGGGTTATCCCCGGCTCATCCTTGCTCTGGGCTATCCCACAAACCTCGGCCCCAAAATCCAGGGAATTTCCATCCATTCATTCATCCATCCCTCCATCCCTCCATCCGTCCATCCATCCCTCCATCCATCCATCCATCCATCCATCCCTTCTCTCCCAGTGCAAAACCAGGGAAAAAAATCCTCTGCTTTTCCCCTGGAATGGGAATTCCCAAGGCACAGGCAAGCGGGATTTCAGGCCTGGAAATTCCATGATTTTCCTCTCTTTTCCCCCCCCTCATCCCTTTTCCCCCCCTCATCCCTGCGCCTGCCGGGGTTTTTCCACAGCCGGAATTTTTTTCCGTAGCCAGGGAATTTAACGGATCTACTTCAGCTCGTGCTGAATAAGGAATTCCATCTGTTAGCTCCAGATATACCGATTTTTTTTTTTTTAATTTAAAAAAAAAATCCTGATTTTTTTTCCCCCCCTATCCCCAGGTTATTTAATCCCTAATTTAGTCCAGGATTTTCCCCCTCCCCAGGGGCTCGGCCTGGCCGGGATTCCGGACGCATCCAGCGGCCCCGGATAAATCCTTTCCATCAGGAATTGCTGACAACACCTGCTGGGCCGGGATTGGCAACAAGTGATAATCCCAAATGGGATCAGGGACGGCGGGGTCAGCCTGGAAAACGCTCCTCGGCTTTGTGGGGAATTCCTGTTTTTTGGGGGAATTTTTTTTTCCCCTCCGGGAGCAGGAACAACCCCAAATTTGGGGTTTTGTGTTTTCCCCTCTTTATTTGGGATGCTCCCAGGAAAAGGCAGCTCCTGGGAAGCCCAGAAGGGAAATAATCTAAATATTCCAGCTCTGGGACGGCTGGGAAGGATCCCAGAAACTGGGAAAACCAACGGGATCCCACAGAAAATCTGGGATGCCTTCACTCCAAGGGCTAAATCAATTAATCAATTAATTAAGCAGATTTTTCCCCCCCTTAATGAGGGGCTGGGAATGCACTCAGCTCCATCCCAGAGGTGGGAATTCCCACCCAAAGCTGCCTTTGGGATGAGGATCGGAACGGCGGGGCTGCCCCCAAACCCAGCTCCCCAAATTCCCTACAGAGCCAATCCCACGGGGATTCCCCAATTCCCAACATTTCCCTCATTCCCGGGATTTTCTCTTTCCCCTTTGGTTTGGTGCTTTTCCCCCTTTCCCGGGAAGGAAATTTCCCCGTTTCCCTTTTGGGGTTTTTTTTGGGGTGGTTTCATTAAATCCGTGGGTTCTGGGTCCTCTCCAGGAGCTCCGGGCTCCTCTGGGAAGCTCCAAGCCCAGGTTTGGAGGGTGGGGAGTGGAACCGGCCCCTCCAGGGGGGCCCTGGTGGGGCAGGAAAAGGGGGGGATTTGGGGATTTTTGGGAATTCCTCGATGCCCAGCGCGGCACCGGGAGCCGTCTCTGGTTCTGGGCTCTGAGGAGCCAAAATCCCCCAAATCCTTCCCCCGTGGGGAGGCGTCCCAGAAAGTGATCCCAAAAATCCTTCCCTGTGGAGAGGCGACAGCAGGGACCCCCTGGGATGGGATCCGTGGGATGGGATGGGATCAATCAACGAGATCAATGGGATCAATGGGATGGGATCAGTGGGATGGGATCCATGGGATGGGATGGGATGGGATCAATCAATGGGATCAGTGGGATCAATGGGATCAATGGGATCAATGGGATCAATGGGATCAATCAGCTAATGGGATGAATGGGATCAATGGGATGGGATGGAATAGATGGGATGGGATCAATCAGTCAGTGGGATCAATGGGATGGAACGAATGAGACGGGATCCATGGGATCCATGGGATCCATGGGATGGAATCAATGGAATAGGATGGGATCGATCAATCAATGGGATCAACGGATCAATAGGATCAGTGGGATAATGGGATCGATGGGATGGGATGGGATGGGATGGGATGGGAATGGGATCAATGAGATCAATTGGATCAATAGGATCAGTGGGATAATGGGATCAATGGGATCAATGGGATGGAATCCATGGGTTCCATGGGATGGGATCTGTGGGATGGGATGGGATCCATGGGATCCATGGGATCCATGGGATGGATGGAACTGATGGGATGAGATCAATCAATCAATGGGATCAATGGGATCAATGGGATCAGTGGGATCAGCGGGATCAATGGGATCAATGGGATCAATGAGATGGAATCAATGGGATCCATGGGATCCATGGGATGGGATGGAATTGATGGGATGGGATCAATCAATCAATGGGATCAATAGGATCAGTGGGATAATGCGATCAATGGGATCCATGGGATGGGATCCATGGGGTGGGATGGGATGGGATCCATGGGATCCATGGGAAGGAATAGGAACACAGGGACTGAGGGCTTTGTCTGTGGGAATTGCTCTGGGAATTCTCTGCCCTCACCCCCCTGCCCGGGTGTTTGTCGGGATCTGCACCCCGGAAGTCGTTCCAAGGGACCCGAGGGGTGACAAAGTGGCTCCTCCCCGGCTTTCCCCACCGCCCAGGCACCAAGAACCCCCCAAAACCCCGACCTGAGCCGCCCCCCGCTGCCAACGCCGCACACAAAACACCTCTGCCCTCCCACGGCTCGGCCCTTTCTGCCCAAACTCCATTTCGTTAAATTCCCTCTGAGGTGCTCGCGCAGCTCCTGGGAGAAGCCGGAGCCGCTCGGTTCCACCCGAATTTCCTGTTCCCTCCACCTGGGACATCTGGGCCTGGAGGGGCAAAGTGAGGGAGAGCCAAAAAGGGTTTTGGGTTTGGATCTTGGGGACTTTTCCAGGTTTTCCATCCCCTGCCCCTCTCCGTGGGACGCTGGGGGAGTTTTTTCCCCCCTCGTCCTGGCGGCGCGGGGCCGAGGAGAGGAGAGGAGAGGGGAAAAGCAAAAAAAAAAACCCAAACCCAAATCCCCAGCTAAAAATAAACCCCGAAATAAAATAAATCCATCAAAGCCCATTAAGGGGAATTGCTCTGTGCGGAGCTAATTGAGCACGAGGGAGCTCTCCGGGGCCATAAATCGTCAATTGAGCAGCGGCCGGGGGAGGGAAAGGGAAAAGAGAGCGGGGAGAGGGAGAGGGGGAAGGAAAAAGGGGAAATGAAAATGGTCAGGGGGGAAGGAAACGGGAGAGAGGGGAAGGGAAATGGTCAGGGGGAAGGGAAAAGGGAAAAGGGAAAAGGGAGAGAGAAGGAAAACGGGGAATGAAAATGGTCAGGAGGGAAGGAAAAAGGAAAAAGGGGGAAGGAAAAGGGAAAAGAGAGGGGGGAGAGGGAGAGAGGGGAAGGAAAATGGTCAGGGGGAAAGGAAAAGGGAAAAGGGAAGAGGGAAGAGGGAAAAGGGAGGGAAGGGAGAGAGGGAAGGAAAAAGGGGGAATGAAAATGGTCAGGAGGGAAGGAAAAGGGAAAAGAGAGGGGGAAGAGGCAGAGGGGGAAGGAAAATGGGAAAATTAAAATGGTCAGGGGGAAAGGAAAAGGGAAAGGAGGAAGAAAACGGGAGAGAGAGGAAGGAAACGGGAGAGAGGGGAAGGGAAATGGTCAGAGGGAAGGGAAAAAGGAAAAGGAAAAGGGAAAAGGGAAAAGGGAAAAGGGAAAAGGAAAAGGGAAAAGGGAAAAGGGAAGGAAAAAGGGGGAATGAAAATGGTCAGGAGGGAAGGAAAAGGGAAAAAAGAGGGGGGAGAGGGAGAGGGGGAAGGAAAAGGGGGAAATTAAAATGGTCAGGGGGAAGGGAAAGGGAAAAGGGGGAAGGAAAAAGGGGGAATAAAAATTGTCAGGGAAGAAGGAAAAGGAAAAGGGAAAAGGGAAAAGAGAGGGGAAGGAAAATGGTCAGGGAGAAAGGAAAAGAGAGAGAGAGAGAGGGAAGGAAAAAGGGGAAGAGAATGGTTGGGGAAGAAGGAAAAGGGAAAAGGGGGAGGAAAAGGGGTGGGAGGAAGGGAAAGGAGAGAGGGAAGGGAAAGGGAGAGGGGGAAGGAAAAAGGGGAAGGAAAATGGTCAGGAGGGAGGGAAAAGGTGAAAAGGGATGGGAGGAAGGAAAAGGGAGAGAAGGGAGAGGGAGAGACTGGAGAGAGAGGGAAGGACAAGGCAGAGAGGGAAGGAAATTGGAGAGAGAGGGAAGGAAAGGGGAGGGGAAGGAAAAGGGAGAGGGGGGAGAAGGAATGGGGGAAGGAAAAGGTGCAGGGGAAAGGGAACGGGAGGGAAGGGAAGGGAAGGGAAGGGAAGGGAAGGGAAGGGAAGGGAAGGGAAGGGAAGGGAAGGGAAGGGAAGGGAAGGGAAGGGAAGGGAAGGGAAGGGAAGGGAAGGGAAGAAGAAAGAGTGAAGGGAAGGAAAAGCAAAGAAGGAAGGAAAAGCAGTGCAGGGAAGGAAAAGCAGGGAAGGGAAGAAAAAGGAGAGAAGGGCAGGAAAAGGAGTAAAGGAGAAAGAGTGCAGGGAAGGAAAAGCAGTGCAGGAAGGAGAAGGATGGAAGGAAGGAAGGAAGGAAGGAAGGAAGGAAGGAAGGAAGGAAGGAAGGAAGGAAGGAAGGACAGGAAGGAAGGCAAGGAAGGAAGGAAGGAAGGAAGGAAGGAAGGAAGGAAGGAAGGAAGGAAGGAAGGAAGGAAGGAAGGGAGGAAGGAAGGAAGGAAGGGAGGAAGAGAGGGGAAGGAAAAGGAGTGCAGGGAAGGAAAAGCAGGGAAGGGAAGGAGAAGGATGGAAGTAAGGAAAAGCAGAGAAGGGGAAGGAAAAGCAGAGAGGGAAAGGAAAAGCAGAGAAGGGGAAGGAAAAGCAGAGAAGGGGAAGGAAAAGGATGGAAGCAAGGGAAAGCAGTGCAGGGGAAGGAAAAGCAGTGCAGGGACGGGAATTTCGCTGTTCCCGGGGCTCCCTCCAGGCCCGAGCGCAGCATATGGCGCAGAGAGCCGGGCCGGGCCCGGGGGGGCACACACACACACACCCCCAACCCCCCCGCTCCCCGCCAGCAGCGATTTATTCCTCCCCCTGCAGATGTCCGTGAATGCGGCAGGAGCAGGGGAGCGGGGGGAGAGAACAGATCTTTGGGGCTCGGGGAGGGGAGAAGCAGCAGCGCTCCTTTCCTTTCCCTTTTTTCTTTTTTTTTTTTTTTTTTTTTTTTGGGTTTTTTGGGGGTTTTTTTTGTTATTTTATTTTTTTTTCTCTCTCTCTCTCTCCCCCCACGCCGTTGTCTGGCTTGATCTTGTCACTCCAAAGGGCCCCATTCAGGGGTATTCATGCATCTGCCCGCGGCGCACAATGGCAGCTCAGTTTATAAACTGTCCCTCCAGTTGCCCGCGGCCTTTGGTCCTTTTGTTTTCGCCCCTCTTAATAAACTTTTTGGGGGAGTTCATCAATCCGCTTGAATGGCTGATGTTCTCATTCTCAGGGGAAAAAAAAAAAAAGGGGCGGGGGGGGGGGGAGGACGGACAGAAGGGCGCTGGGAGGAGGGGGCGGCTTGGGGGTTTGTTTTGTTGGGGGTTTTTTTGGGTTTATTTTTTTTATTTTGATTTTATTTTAATTTTAACAGGTGGGGGTGGTGGGTTTTGGGTTTTTTGGGGGGGTTTGTTGGGGTTTTTTTTGTTGGGGTTTTTTTTGGTTTTTTTAATTTTATTTTAATTTTAACAGGTGGGGGTGGGTGGGTTTTGGGGTTTTGGGGGGGTTTGTTTTGTTGGGTTTTTGTGTTTTTTTTTATTTAATTTTATTTTAATTTTAACAGGTGGGGGTGGTGGGTTTTGGGTTTTTGTTGGGTTTGGGGGTTTTTTGGAGGGGGTTGTGGGTTTTTTTTTATTTAATTTTAATTTTAACAGAGGTGGGGGTGGTGGTTTTGGGGTTTTTTTGGGGGGTTGTTTTGTTGGGTTTGGGGTTTTTTGGGGGGGATTGTTTTGTGTTTTGGTTTTGCTGTTTTTTTTTTTTTTAATTTTTAATTTTAACAGAGGTGGGGGTGGCGGTTTTGGGGTTTTTGGGGGGGATTGTTTTGTTGGGTTTTGGGGGGGGTTTTTTGTTTGTTTTGTTGGGTTTTGGGTTTTTTGGGGGGGTTGTGGGGTTTTTTTGGCGGTTTTTTATTTTATTTTAATTTACAGAGGTGGGGGTGGTGGTTTTGGGGCTTTTGGGGGGGTTCGTTTTGTTGAGGTTTGGGGTTTTTTTGGGGGGGTTGTTTTGTTGTTTTGGTTTTTTTTTAATTTTAACAGAGGTGGGGGTGGCGGGTTTTGGGGGGTTTTTCTTGGGGGGGAGTTGTTTTGTTCTGTTTTGGGGTTTTTTTGGGGGGGGGGTGTTTCGTTGTTCTTTTTTTTATTATTTTAATTTTAACAGAGGTGGGGGTGGCGGGTTTGGGGTGTTTTTTAGGGGGTTTTGTTGGGGTTTGAGGGTTTTTTTGGGGGGTTGTTTTGTTGGGTTTGGGGGGGGGGGGGTTCGGTTTGTTTTGTTGTTTTGTTTTGTTTTTATTCTTAAAGGAGAAGCGAGGCTCGAAGGGCGTCAGAACAAATCCGTTAAAAAAAAAAAAAATCAAAACCAAACCTTCCCCAAAAAGCCAAAAAAAACCCCACCAACAAAACCCAAAAAAAAACCCCAAAACCACGAAAACAAACGCACCCTTCCCAAAAATAAAAATAAAATAAAATAAAATAAATAAAAATAAAAATAAAAATAAAAATAAAAATAAAAATAAAAATAAAAATATAAAAATAAAATAAAATAAAATAAAATAAAATAAAATAAAATAAAATAAAATAAATCGGAGTCCACCCCGAGCAAACCCGCGGTCGAAAAGCGAAACGGGGCAAACGCGCCAAGTTTAACCGACCCCCCAAACCCCCCAAACCCCCCAAACCCCCAAACCCCCCCAGCCCAAAGCGATTTCTCCTCCCGCCGGCGGCACCGGGACCATCCCCGGCTCATTTTCCAGCTCTGCCGACACCGCGGGCAGGAGGGATTGGGAAGGAATTTGGGAGAGCGGCCTCATTTCCCGGGGATTTGGGGCCGCGGAGCCGCCCCCAACCTTTCCCCCCTTCCCCCGGAGCTCGCAGGGAATCGCAGCCCGGCCGATCCGTTTTCCCCCAAAAAAATCCCAAAGATCCCAAACCGGAGTCCCGGAGCCCTCCCGGAGGTCAAGGAGGGATCGGGGTCGCCCCCGTTTCCCCCAAAATCTCCTGGAAGATCCCAAACCGGAGTCCCGGAGCCCCCCCGGGGCAAAGGGGGGCTCGGGGCCGCCCCCGTTTCCCCAAAAATCTCCTGGAAGATCCCAAATCCCCGAGTCCCGGAGCCCCCCCGGGGCAAAGGGGGGCTCGGGGCCGCCCCCGTTTCCCCCTGGCCGGGCCCGGCTCCCCCTGCCCTGCCTCAGTTTCCCTCTCACGGCGCTGATTTCCCCGGCTGCGCCTTCTCCCCTCTCCCCGAGCCCCCGGCGGGAGCTCCCGCTCAGCGCTCCCGGGCCCTAATGAGTGTTGACAACTTTAATGAGTTTGTTTTAAAGAGGAAAAAACCGCTCAAGTCGAGATTTCCGAGTCAAATCCATTAATTAGGCTGATGGGCTGGGGGGGGGGGGGGGGGGGAGCCCGCTGGAACCTGGCGGGGCGGGCGGGCCAGCGCCCCAAAAACCGGCACCGGGGTGGAGGGGAACCAGAACCGGGACCGGGGGGACGCTGCCCCCCAGAACCGGGACCGCGGTGACGAGAGGGGAACCAGAACCGGCACCGGGGTGGAGGGGAACCAGAACCGGGACTGGGGTGACTCTGCCCCCCAGAACCGGGACCGGGGGGACGCTGCCCCCCAGAACCGGGACCGGGTGGAGGGGAACCAGAACCGGGACCGGGGGGACGCTGCCCCCCAGAACCGGCACCGGGGGGACGAGGACGGGAACCAGAACCGGGACCGGGGTGAAGCTGCCCCCCAAAATCGTCACCGGGGTGACGAGGAGGAGGAGGGGAACCAAAACCGGGACCGGGATAACGCTGCCCCCCCAAAACCGGCACCGGGGTAACGCTGCCCCCCAGAACCGGGACCGGGGTGGAAGGGAACCAGAACCGGCACCGGGGTGACTCTGCCCCCCAGAACCGGGACTCGGGTAATGAGGAGGAGGGAAACCAAAACCGGGACCGGGATAACGCTGCCCCCCAAAAACCGGGACCGGGGTGACGAGGAGGGGAACCAGAACCGGAACCGGGGTAACTCTGCCCCCCAAACCGGGACCAGAGTAACGCTGCCCCCCCAAAACCGGGACAGGGGTGAAGCTGCCCCCCAAAATCGGCACGGGGGTGACTCTGCCCCCCAGAACCGGGATCGGGGTGACGCTGCCCCCCAAAACCTGCACAGGGGTAACTCTGCTCCCCGAGGAGGACGGGGAACCAGAACCGGGACCAGAGTAACGCTGCCCCCCAGAACCGGGACCGGGGTGACGAGGAGGGGAACCAGAACCGGGGTTACGCTGCCCCCCAAACCGAGACCGGGGTAACTCTGCCCACTGAGGAGGAGAGGAACCAAAACCGGGACCGGATAACGAGGAGAAGGAGGGGAACCAGAACCGGGACCGGGGTAACTCTGCCCCTCAAAACCGGGACTGGGTAACGAGGAGGAGGAGGGGAACCCAAACTGGGACCGGGGTAATGAGGAGGAGAACCAGAACCGGGACCTGAGTAACGCTGCCCCCCAAAACCGAGACCCGGGGTAACTCTGCCCCCTGAGGAGGAGGGGAACCAAAACCGGGACCAGAGTGACGCTGCCCCCCAGAACCGAGACCGGGGTGACGAGGAGGGGAACCAGAACCGGGACCGGGGTAATGAGGAGGAGAGGAACCAGAACCGGGACCAGAGTAACGCTGCCCCTCAGAACCGGGACCGGGGGGACGAGGAGGAGGAGGGGAACCAGAACCAGAACCGGGGTAACGCTGCCCCCCCCCCCAACAGGGACCAAAGTAACGCTGCCCCCTCAAAACCGAGACCGGGGTGACGAGGAGGAGGAGGAGGGGAATCAAAACCAGCACCGGGGTAACTCTGCCCCCCAGAACCGGGACCGGAGTAACGAGGAGAAGGGGAACCAGAACCAGAACCAGAACCAGGGTAACGCTGCCTCCCCCCCCCCCCCCTCCCCCAAACCGGGACCAGAGTAACTCTGCCCCCCCAAAACCGGGACCAGGGGGACGAGGAGGAGGAGGAGGGGAACCAAAACCGGGACCGGGATAACCATGAGACCGATGAAAAAGCGGATAAAACATCCCCCCCAAAAAACCCCAAACCCCTCCAGCGGCCGGGAGCGGAGCGTCCTGGCAGAACCTCCTCCTCCTCCTCCTTCTCCTTTTTTATTTTTTATTTTTTTAATATTTTTTTTTTAAACTTCGGGAGGAAATTTCATTAAAAAGCGCCCGGCTGCCGTTGCCCACCCCCCAGCCCCTTCATCCCCCCCGCCCCGCCCGTCCCCGCGGAGGTCACGGCGAGTCAGGCGGGCTGACTCGGTGAACTCTGAGCCGGGGGAGCCGGGGGAGGACAGGGCAGGGGAGGGGAGGGGAGGGGAGGGGAGGGGAGGGGGTTTCTCCTTTTTCAATTTCCCCACTTCCTAGGTCTCCCCATTGTTCCCATCCCAAACAGCTGCTGGTGCTGCTCTGGCGCTTCTTTGCAATCGCCGGGGGGGGGAAGGAGGAGGGAAAGAAATCGCATCCCCCCCCCGGGATTGCCTCCGAGCCCGGGCAGGGGGACGCGGGGTCCTGGGGTGGGGGGGACACACCAAGGGGGATCAGGGTTACTGAGCTGGGTGGGACTCGGAGCACTCGGGGTCCCGCTGCACCCTCCCCCCCCCAAAAAAAAAATCCGGGCAGGTCGGGCTGGCGGGGAGCACCGCGCCCCTCAAAGCTGCACCCCGAGGGGCGTTAATTTTGGGGTTTTGGGGTTTTTTTTTTGGGGGGGGGGTTGGGGTTTTTTCGGGTTTTTTGGGGGTTTTGGGTTTTTTTGGGGAGGTTTTGGGGTTTTGGGGTTTTTTTGGGGATTTTGTGGTGTTTGGGGGGGGTTGGGGTTTTTTGTGGGTTTTTTTTGTGGGTTTTTTGAGGGTTTGGGGGGATTTTTGTGGGGTTTGGGGGTTTTTTTTGGGTTTTTTGGGGGGGTTTCTTTGAGGATTTTGTGCGGTTTTGGGGGGTTTTTTGTGGGGTTTTTTGGGGATTTTGTGGGGTTTCGGGGGTTTTGGGGGGTTTTTGGGAGGGTTTTTTGTGGGTTTTTTTTTGGGGGGGTGGGGTTGTGGTTTTTTCGGGGGGAGGGGTTGGGGTGGTTTTTTTTGGTGGTTTTTTTGTTTGTTTTGTTGTTTTTTAACTCTTCCCCCGAGGTTAAACTCCTCCATCCCCTCCGACTCTCGGCGGGGAGAGGCAGGAGGGTGGAAAAGCCGAGCCGGGAGCGAGAGCGCCGCGGCCACAAAAGCGCGGTCGGGGGCGAACCCGGGGAGCTGCGCTGGCTCGGCTCCGGAGGAGAACTTTTATTATTGTTATTATTATTTCATTATTACTATTATTATTATTATTAATTTTTTTTTTTAAAGGAGGAGGAGGCGGCAGAGATGAGAGGGCAGCGGGAACCCTCGCGCCGGAGGATCCACCCCGCTGGCACGTGCGGAGCGGGAGATCCTCGTTAACTCCTTGATTGCCCTAATTAACAGCGCCCGGGGGGGGGGGCCAAAAACCATCCCAGGCCCCCTAAACCCCCCCTAAAAACCCCAAAATTCTGCCGGGAACCGCCAAACCGGGACTCCCCAACCAAGCGGGGCCGCCCCACGCGTGCCGGGGCCGGGTTTGTTTATTTTTGGGGTTTTTTTGGCGGGGGGAATGGGGGTTTTTTTGGGTTTTGTGGGTTTTTTTTTTTTTTTTTTTTGGCCGGCCCGCAGCCTCTCTCGGGGCCTGTATTGGTTTTTGCCGAGGTGTTAATCCGCTCAGCAATCGGAGCGCTGTGACCGCGGGGGCCGCGGGCTCCGGGCCGTGTTTACAGCTCAGCGCGGGCGCTGCCAGCGCCGCTTCCCCTCTTCGCGCCCTCCCCTCCGCATTCCAGCTCGGCCCCCACCCGCTCCTTCCCCAGCAGGTAAAAGAAAAAAAGGCAAATTCCGGCCCGGCTGGAATGTTCCAGGAGGTGGGGGAAGTAAATAAAATATAAAATATAAAATATAAAATATAAAATATAAAATATAAAATATAAAATATAAAATATAAAATATAAAATATAATATAAAATATAAAATATAATATATAATATATAAAATATAATATAAAATAAAATATAATATAAAATATAAAATAAAATATAAAATATAAAATAAAATTAAATAAAAAATGAAATATAAAAAATTATAATAGTAAAAATAAAATATTAAAATAAAATCTAAAAATAAAAAGTAATATAAAATAAAATATAAAAATAAAATAATATATAAAATAATGAAATAATATAAAATATAAAATAAAATTTTCAAAAACAAAATGTAAAAATCGAATAAAATAAAACATAAAAATAAAATATAAAACTAAAATAAAATAAAAAAATAGAATAGAATAAAATAAAATAAAATAAAATAAAATAAAATAAAATAAAATAAAATAAAATAAAAACGGGCGGAGTTTGGCAAAGTTTCGGGCACCTCTCAAAAAAAATTCCTCAGCGCTTCCCCCACCCCAAAGCAGAACCGGGGTTGGGGGGCGGCACCTCCGCGTCCCGGTGTCAGCGGCATCCCCCTTGACGCAATTAATTCAATTAACGGCCGGAGATGAGGCGAACAAAGAGCTTTTTGACCCCCTCGGCACCGCCCCACGGCCCCCGCGTGTCCCCGCATCGGCGGCTCCGGGGTTAAACGCGCGGCCCCCGCCGCCGCGTCCCCCGGCAGCCCCGGGGCCGCTCTCCCCTTTGAAATCAATTTTCGGAACAATCGGTTGAGGGGCTTTTAATTAAAAGCTTGAAAGCCGGCGGTTAAAAATAGCACCCGGGCTTTCTTTTGGGATGCAAAGGAGGCGAGCGCAGAAATAAATCAGAGAGAGGGAGAGGGAGAGAGGGAGGGAAAGAGAGAGAGAGAGAGAGAGAGACGGGGCCCGGCGGGACTCGGGGAGACGCGGATTGCACCGCGCGGCCCGGGATTACAGCGCTTGGACTTCGGGGCTTTTTTCTTTTTTCTTTTTTTTTTTTTTTCTTCCACCTTCCCCGCTTTTTTTTTTTTTTCTCTTTTTTTTTTTTTTCTTTTTTTTTTCTTTTTTTTTTTTTCTTCCATCACCCCCTCCCCGCCTTTTTTTTTTTTTTCTTTTTCTTTTAACACTTTTCTCTCTCTCTCTCTCTCTCTCTCTGGCGGCAGCTGCTGCTCTTTTCCCTGCCAGGCACCGGGAATGCGGCGACTTTTTTTTTCTGCCCCCCTCTCCCCACCCACAAAGCAAAAAAAAAAAGACGGAAAATTTCTAAATTTTAAAGGATCCCCGGCTCCAGCACCTTCCCCTCCCACAGCGTGAAACGCAAATCATATTAGGATAATATTTATTAATAATATAATATAATATAATATAATATAATATATTTTCTAATAATAATATATTATTATATTATACTATATTACATATTATATATAGTGTAATATAATATATAAAATATATAAATTTATATTATATTATATTATATTATATTATATTATATTATATTATCGATGTCTTTATAATAATAATAAAAAATAATAAAAAAATAAAATAAAATAAATATAATAAAATAAATAAAATAATTAAATTAAATTAAAAAAAAACAAAAAAAAAATTTAAAACCCCAACAAAATTAATAAAAATAATTAAACTCGGCTCTCTCGGCAAGGAGGAAAAAAAAAATAAATAAAAAAAATCCGCGAACTCAGCCCCGCTCCCCCGCCAGGAGGGATTTTGGGTTTAAAAAAAGCGAATTTTCGGCTCTTTTGTAGTTGTTTTTTTTGGGTTTTTTTGTTGGTTTTTTTTTAAATAGGATCCTTCCAGGTTCTGCCCGTCTCCCCTTTGTCCCGGACTTTGCTGCTCGCTGGCCCGGCCCGGCCCGGCTCCGGCACCTTCAATCCCTTTAACCCCAGCGGGTCTGGGGGCTCGGAGCCCCCGCCCCCCAAAAAAAGCGGCTCTTTGAAGGCGGCGCGGTGATTAAAGAGTGATTAAAGAGCGATTAAAGAGCGATTAATGAAAGGCGGCGGGGGTTCCTGCGGGGCGGGTTTCTCCCCGCCAGGTGAACCGGGCTGGGCTCGGTTCGGCTCGGCCCGGTTCGGCCCGGGGGCGGCCTCGCCTCCCCCCGTGCGCCCCTTTCTCACCCCGCAGAGCCCCCCCAAAAAAATCCCCCGGGGGGGCGGAGCCCCGAGACCCCGGCCCGGTTCGGGGACAGAATCCGGGTCGGGCCCAGCCCCAGCAGCTCCGGGGCTGAGGGGGAGATTTCCCCCTGGCCCCACCCCCCGCCCCGAAATTTGGGGGGTTTGAGGCGGTTTTGGGGTCACGGCGCGAGGTGGGGACCCCCACAGCATCCCTAAGCCCCCAAGGGACGGTTTGGGGATCCCAGGAACGGTTTGGGATCCCGAACTGCACTCCTTGGGATCCCAAACTGTGCTCCTTGGGATCCCAAACTGTGCTCCTTGGGATCCCAAACTGTGCTCCTTGGGATCCCAAACTGTGCTCCTTGGCATCCCAAACCATCCCTGGGATCCCAAACTGCGCTCCCTGGGATCCCAAACCATCCCTGGGATCCCAAACTGCGCTCCCTGGGATCCCAAACCGTCCCTGGGATCCCAAACTGTGCTCCTTGGGATCCCAAATCATCTCTGGGATCCCAAACCATCCTTTGGGATCCCAAACTGTGCTCCTTGGGATCCCAAACCGTCCTTGGGATCCCAAACCGTCCCTGGGATCCCAAACTGGTCTCCTTGGGATCCCAAAGCATTCCTTGGGAACCCAAACCATTCCTTGGGATCCCAAACTGCGCTCCTTGGGATTCCAAGCCATCCCTTGGGATCCCAAACCATCCCTTGGGATCCCAAACTGCTCTCCTTGGGATCCCAAATTGTCCTTTAGGATCCCAAATCATCGCTTGAGATCCCAAACTGTGCTCCTTGGGATCCCAGGGGACGGTTTGGGATCCCCAAGGGAGAGCATTTTGGGATCTCAAGGGATGGTTTGGGATCCCCAAGGATGGTTTGGGATCCCAAGGAATGGTTTGGATTCCTAAAGGATGATTTGGGATCCCAAGGAGGACGGTTTGGGGTCCCAAGGAATCGTTTGGGATCCCAAGGAGCACAGTTTGGGATCCCAAGGGACGGTTTGGGATCCCAAGGGACAGTTTGGGATCCCAAGGGACAGTTTGGGATCCCAGGGATGGTTTGGGATCCCAAGGAATGGTTTGGGATCCCAAGGAGCGTGGTTTGGGATCCCAACGAATGGTTTGGGATCCCAAGGGACAGTTTGGGATCCCAGGGATGGTTTGGGATCCCAAGGGAGGAAAAACCCCGAATTCCCCTGGGGGGACGGGTGGAGAAGAGCTTTTTTTTTAAAAAAAAAAAATAAATTTAAGCGGCACCGTCAGGGAAACAAAAACCCAAAAACCCAACCAAGCAACCAACCAAACCCCAACCAACCCACAGCACCAGGGGAGGCAAAAGAACCCCAAATTTAACCACGAGTGGGGGGTGGCAAAGAGGGGATGAGGCGGCACCAAAACCCTTCCCAGGCACACCCAGCCCTCCCCAACCTCTCCCCGCTGCTTTCGGCCACTTTTCCATTGCTCCCTTCTATTTTATTTTTATTTTTATTTTTATTTTTATTTTTATTTTTATTTTTATTTTCCCTCCCAGCATCCTCTCCCCGCCCCCTTCTCCCTCCACCTCCTTTTTTTTTCTATTTTCATTTTTCCACCCGCTCAGCTCTCCGCCTGTTTGCTCTTGACTTCATTCCCCTTATTCATTTCATTTTATTTTTTTTATTTTTATATTTTTATTTTTATTTTTATTTTTACTTTTATTTTTACTTTTATTTTTATTTTCCCTCCCGGCATCCTTTTCCCCCACCACCACCTTCTCCCTCCAACTCCTTTATTTTTATTTTATTTTCATTTTTCCACCCGCTCAGCTCTCTGCCTGTTTGCTCTTGACTTCATCCCCTTATTTTTTTATTATTTTTATTTTTCCACCCTTATTTTATTTTCCCTCCCTGTACCCTCCCTCTCCCTTCTCCCTCCAACTCATTTTTTTATTTTTATTTTTTAAATTTTTTTTTTTATTATTTTTCCACTCCCTCTCAGCTCTCTGCCTGTTTGCTCTTGACTTCACCCCCTTCATTTCATTTCATTTCATTTCATTTCATTTCATTTCATTTCATTTCATTTCATTTTTTATTTTTATTTTCCGTCTCAGCATCCTCTCCCCGCCACCACCTACCTTTTCCCTCCACCTCCTTTTTTTTTTTTTATTTTTTTTTTATTTTTTCATTTTTCCACCCACTCAGCTCTCAGCCTGTTTGCACCTGACTTCATCCCCTTTATTTTATTTTATTTTTTATTTTATTTTCATTTTCCCTCCCCTCAGCTCTCTGCCTGTTTGCTCTTGACTTCATCCCCTTTGTTTTTTATTTTATTTTTTATATTTTCATTTTTCCACCCGCTCAGTTCTCTGCCTGTTTGCTCCTGACTTCACCCCCTTTTTTTTTTTTTTCTTTTTATCATTTTCCCTCCCCTCAGCTCTCCGCCTCTTTGCTCTTGACTTCATCCCCCTTACTTTTTGTTTTAATTTTTATTTTCCACCCCCTCTCCGCCTGTTTGCTCTTGACTTCATCCCCTTATTTTTTATTATTTTATTTTCATTTTTCCACCCGCTCAGCTCTCGGCCCGCTCACTCCTGCCTTGCCCGCCCCCCAAGTCAGTAGCCAGGAGCTGCCCTCACTCCCCAAGCCCTCCCTGCCCTGTTTTTTTTTTATTATTTTTATTTTTCCACCTTTATTTTATTTTATTTTATTTTATTTTATTTTATTTTATTTTATTTTATTTTATTTTATTTTATTTTATATATTTTATTTTATTTTATTTTATTTTATTTTATTTTATTTTATTTTATTTTATTTTATATATTTTATTTTATTTTATTTTATTTTATTTTATTGGTTTTTTATATATTTTATTTTATTTTATTTTATTTTATTTTATTTTATTTTATTTTATTTTATTTTATATTTCTATTTTATTTTCCCTCCCAGCATCCTTCCCCCCCCCACCACCTTCTCCCTCCAGCTCCTTTATTTTTATTTTATTTTCATTTTTCCACCCGCTCAGCTCTCGGCCCTTTCGCTCCTGCCTTTCCCCCGAGTCCGCAGCCGGGCGCTGCCCTGGCCCCCCCGGCCCCCCTGGCCCCGCAGCCCCCGGCCCCCCGCCCGGGCCGGCTCTCCGGAGCTGTCACTGGGGTCCTTTGTGGCGCCGTCAGGCCGGGGGGGGCTCGGGCGGGGCCGGGGCGGTGCGGGCGCTGCCCCCGCTGGCAGTGAAAGCGGGATTAGGCAGAGGCGGCTGCACACTCCATGGCGAGCGGCACCGCCGGCGGCCCGCGGGCCCCGCTCAAAGCGGCTCTCGCTCGCTCTCTCTCTCGTTTTTGTTGTTGTTTTATCTCTTTTTTTTTTTTTTTTTATCAAAGGAAAAAGTTTGTTTGTATTTCTAAAAGTGGTCGTTGAAGCGGGGGTTTGTTTGGGGAAAAGTGTAGAGAGCTTGGGAAGGCCGGGGGGGGAAGGTGGGTGTGAGCAGGCAAGAAATGGAATGAAAGGAAATGGAACGAAATGAAAATAAAGTGAAATAAAATAAAATAAAGTGAAATAAAATAAAATAAAATAAAATAAAATTAAAATAAAATAAAATAAAATAAAATAAAATAAAGTAAAATAAAATAAAATAAAATAAAGTAAAATAAAATAAAGTAAAATAAAATTTAAAAAAGTAAAATAAAATAAAGTAAAATAAAGTAAAATAAAGTAAAGTAAAATAAAATTAAGTGAAGTGAAATTAAATTAAATAAAATAATAAAATAAAATTAAATAAATAAAATGGGAGAGGGGCTAAGGGGAGGAAAAACAGTGAGGAGAGAGAAGGAAAAGAAAACGCCAAAAAACCCCAAAAAAACTCTAAAAAAAACCCTAAAACCCCCCAAAAACTCTCCCCAAAAACCCCAAACCCTCGCGAAAAACTAAAAACAATAATAAGGGTGGGGGAGGCGGGAAGAGGAAGGAGGAGGGCAAAAGAACAAAAACTAAAAAAAAAAAATTCGAATTTAACCGGGGGAAAAGTTTTAAAATCGGGAATTTTCTCAATAATAATAATAATAATAATAATAATAATAATAATAATAATAATAATAATAATAATATTTTTTAAAAGAGGTAACAAAGCAGCAAAAAAAGCCCGACCAAAAAAGTTCGCAAAAAACTTTCCTCCTCCTCCTCCGGCCCGAAGTTTTCGGGGGTGGAAATCACAGGGAGGGGGAGGGTTGGAGGCTTGGAAGGAGATTAAGGGAGGAAAAATAAAAATAAAAATAAAAATAAAATAAAAATAAAAATAAAAATAAAAATAAAACAAAAATAAAAATAAGAACAAGAGAAAGAAAAAGAAGAAAATAAATATAAAAGTAAAAATAAAAATAAAAGTAAAAAAATTAAAATAAAAGTAAAAATAAAAAATAAAGAATAAAAATATAAAAGAGAAAGAAAATAAAAATAAAAATAAAAATTAAAAATAAAAATTAAAATAAAAAAATAAAATATAAAATAAAAATAAAAGTAAAAATAAAAATAAAAAAATAAAAATAAAAAAATAAAAAATAAAAATAAATATGAATCGAAGCCAGGTACTGCACGAGTATCCGCATTCCCGGGGAGAGGAAAAGGGAGGAAAAAAAAGAAAAGAAAAAGAAAAAAAAAGCTTCAAATGGCTCAATTTGCTGCTTTTTGAGCATCAAACGGCGCCGTCGGCGGGAGCGGGGGAAGGAATTTGGGAATAATTGAGTCGGCGCGGGAGGTGGGGGTGGGGCGATGGGGAAGAAAAATAATAAATAAATAAATTTCTAAAAAATCATTAAATCACGGATGGCTCTGGGAAAATGCCGGCGAGATATATAAACACAAATACAAATACATAAATCTAAATCTAAATCTAAATATAAAGTCCCCTGGCTGTCCCTGGCTGTCCCTTGGCTGTCCCTGGGTGTCCCCTGGCTGTCCCCTGGCTGTCCGTGGGTATCCCCTGGTGTCCCCTGGGTGTCCCACTGGATGTCCCTGGCTGTCCCCTGGCTGTCCCCTGAGTGTCCCTCGATGTCCCCCAATGTCCCCTGGGTGTCCCCTGGGTGTCCCCTGACTGTCCCCTGGGTGTCCCCTGGCTGTCCCTGGCTGTCCCCTGGGTGTCCCTCGATGTCCCCCAATGTCCCCTGGGTGTCCCCTCGATGTCCCCTGGGTGTCCTCTGACTGTCCCCTGGGTGTCCCCTGGCTGTCCCTGGCTGTCCCCTGGGTGTCCCTCGATGTCCCCCAATGTCCCCTGGGTGTCCCCTGGGTGTCCCCTGGCTGTCCCTGGCTGTCCCCTGGCTGTCCCCTGGCTGTCCCTGGCTGTCCCCTGGGTGTCCCTGGCTGTCCCTTGGCTGTCGCCTCGATGTCCCCTGCATGTCCCCTGGGTGTCCCCTGGGTGTCCGCTGGGTGTCCCCTGGGTGTCCCCTGGGGGTCCCCTGAGTGTCCCCTGGGGGTCCCCTGGTTGTCCCCTTGGTGTCCCCTGGCTATCCCTGGGTATCCCCAGATGTCCCCTGGGTACCCCTGGCTGTCCCTGGGTGTCCCTGGGTATTCCTGTCTGTCCCCTGGCTGTCCCCTAGCTGTCCCTCAATGTCCCCCGATGTCCCCTTGGGTGTCCCTGGCTGTCCCTGGGTGTCCCCTCCATGTCCCTGGCTGTCCCCTGGGTGTCCCTGGGTGTCCCCTGACTGTCCCCTGGCTGTCCCTGGGTGTCCCTGGTGTCCCCTGACTGTCCCCTGACTGTCCCCTGGGTGTCCCCTGGCTGTCCCCTGGGTGTCCCCTGGCTGTCCCTGGGTGTCCCCTGGGTGTCCCCTGGGTGTCCCCTGGTTGTCCCTGGGTGTCCCCCTGGGTGTCCCCTGGGTGTCCACGCAAAGTCCCCTGGTTCTCCTGGCTGTCCCCTGGGCGTCCCTGGGTGTCCCCTCGATGTCCCCTGGCTGTCCCCAGACCCCCACCTTCTCCTTCCTTCCTTAAAATCCCCAAAATAATCGGGATTAACTCAAACACGAGGCTCCACCAGGAATAAAAAACCCCAAAAAACCAAAAACCTCAAACCCCCAAAACCCCAAAAAAACCCCAAAAACCCCAAAAAACCCCAAAACCCCAAACCCTGCCGGAACTGTGGAAGTTCCCCGGGCGGTTTCAGGAACTTTCTCCCAAACCCGGAGCCAGCCGGGTGCTTTTTTTTTTTATTTCGCCTCTTTTCTCCCAAAAGGAATCAACTTTTCCTCCCCTTAATTCCCAATAAAAATGCAAATAGACGCCGTGCCGGCCACGGGAATAAGAACAAAATAAAAATGAAATGAAATGAAATGAATGAAATAGAGAAATGAAATAAAAAGCAATGGGCTGGCCCCGAGCCGGCAGAGGCAGCGGGCCAGGCGCGGGTTTCCCCCTTTCCCTTGGAAAATTTCCCTTGGAAAATGGGAAAATCACTGCTTATTTTGTCTTTTTTTGCCCTTTTTGGCCCTTTTTTGCCCTTTTTTTTGCCCTTTTTTGCCCTTTTTGCCTTTTTTCCCTTTTTTCCCCTTTTTTTGCCTTTTTTTTTTTTTGCCTTTTTTTGCCTTTTTTGCCTTTTTTTTTTTTTGCCTTTTTTGCCTTTTTTTTTGCCTGTTTTTGCCTTTTTTTTCCTATTTTTCCCCCTTCGCTGGGCCGGGGTTGGGGCAGAGCTGCCCCCGCCCCGCCCCCGCTCCCGGAGGTGTCCCCGGGTCGCTTTGATCCCGCGCTGGGGACAAAGGCGGCGCTGAGGGTCGGGGATCCCCGCCCAGGGTCAGCCGGGGGCTCCGGCCGAGGTTTAGCAACAAAAAATCCCCGAGGGGAGCGCGCTGGGAACCGAGGAGGGATTTTCCTTTTCCTTTTCCTTTCCCTTTCCCTTTCTTTTCCTTTCCTTTTCCTTTTCCTTTTCCTTTTCCTTTTCCTTTTCCTTTTCCTTTTCCTTTTCCTTTTCCTTTTCCTTTTCCTTTTCCTTTTCCTTTTCCTTTTCCTTTTCTCTTCCCCTTTCCCTTCCCCTTCCTCTTCCCCTATTCCTTTTCCTATTCCTATTCCTTTTCCTTCCCTTTTCCCTTTTCCCTTTTCCTTTTCCCTTTTCCCTTTCCCCTTTCCCCTTTCCCCTTTCCCTTTCCCTTTCCCTTTTCCCTTTTCCCTTTTCCCTTTTCCTTTTTCCCTTTCCTTTCCCTCCCTTGGCTGGGGCAGGACCGGGAGGGGAACAGCGCCTGGAGCCACGGGAACATCCCTGGGCTGGGGAGCATCCTTGGGGGCAGGGAGGGTCCTTTGGGATCAAGGATCATCCTTTGGGATCAGGGAGTACCCTTTGGGGCAGGGAGAATCCTTTAGGATCAAGGATCATCCTTTGGGATCAGGGAGAGCCCTTTGGGGCAGGGAAAATTCTTTGGAGCAAGGAAAGTCCTTGGGGTAGGGGTCGTCCTTTGGGGCAGGGAGAATCCTTTGGGATCAAGGATTATCCTTCAGGGGTGGAGAGCACCCTCTGGGATCAAGGATCACCCTTTGGGGCAGGGAGGGTTCTTTGGGGCAGGGAGAGTTCTTTAGGGGCAGGGAGAATCGTTTGGGATCAAGGATCATCCTTTGGGATCAGGGAGTGCCCTTTGGGCAGGAAGAATCCTTTAGGATCAAGGATCATCCTTTGGGCAGAGAACACCCTTTGGGGCAGGGAAAGTCCCTTGGGGCACGGAGCGTCCTTTGGGGGCAGGGAGGGTCCTTTTAAGGGCAGGGGAGAATGATTTGGAGTCAAGGAAAATCCTTTGAGATCAAGGATCGTCCTTTGGGAGTGGAAAGAGTCCTTTGGGATCAGGGAGAATCTTTTGGGGCAGGGAAAGTCCTTTGGGATCAAGGATCATCCTTAGAGGTGGAGAGCACCCTCTGGGATCAAAGATCACCCTTTGGGACAGGGAGAGTCCTTTGGGGTCAAGGATCATCCTTTGGGGGTGGAGAGTGCCCTTTGGGATCAGGGAGCGTCCTTTGGGGCAGGGAGAGTCCTTCGGGGTAAGGATTGTTCTTTGGGATCAAGGATCATCCTTTGGGATCAGGGAGTACCCTTTGGGGCAGGGAGAATCCTTTAGGATCAAGGATCATCCTTTGGAGCAAGGACTGTTCTTGGGATCAAGGATCGTCTTTTGGGGCAGGGAGTGCCCTTCGGGGGCAGGGAGAGTTCTTTAGGGGCAGGGAACCGCCTTTGGGGCAGGGAGAGTCCTTTGGGATCAAGGAGAGCTGTTTGGGGCAGGAGGGTTCTTCAGGGTCAGGGAGAATCATTTAGGATCGGGGAGAGTTCTTTGGGGGCAGAGAGAGCCCTTTGGGGGTGGGGAGAGTCCTTTGGGATCAAGGATCATCCTTTGAGGGTGGAGAGAGTCCTTTGGGATCAGGGAGAGCCCTTTGGGGCAGAGAGAATCCTTTGGGGCAGGAAGAATCCTTTGGGATCAAGGATCATCCTTTAGCAGTGGAGAACACCCTCTGGGATCAGGGATCACCCTTTGGGGCAGGGAGAGCCCTTTGGGGTCAAGGATCATCCTTTGGGATCAGGGAGTGCCCTTTGGGGCAGGAAGAATCCTTTGGGGCCAGGAAGAATCCTTTGGGATCAAGGATTATCCTTTAGGGGTGGAGAGCACCCTCTGGGATCAGGGAGCATCCTTTGGGATCAGGGAGTGCCCTTTGGGGCAGGAAGAATCCTTTGGGGCCAGGGAGAATCCTTTAGGATCAAGGATCATCCTTTGGAGCAAGGACTGTTCTTTGGGATCAAGGATCGTCCTTTGGGGTGGAGAGCACCCTCTGGGATCAAGGATCACCCTTTGGGGCAGGGAGAGTTCTTTTGGGGTGGAGAACGCCTCTGAGATCAGGGATTGTCCTTTGGGGCAGGAAGAATCCTTTGGGGCCAGGGAGAGTTCTTTGGGGTCAAGGATCATTCTTTAGGATCAAGGATCATCCTTTGGGGGTGGAGAGTGCCCTTTGGGGTCAAGGAGCGCCCTTTGGGGCAGAGAGAGTTCTTTGGGGGCAGGGAGGATTCTTTAGGGACAGGGAGAACCTTTTGGGGGCAGGGAGAATCCTCTGGGATCAAGGATCATCCTTTGGGATCAGGGAGTGCCCTTTGGGGCAGGGACACTCCCTATGGGGCAGGGACACTCCCTGTGGGGCAGGGACACTCCCTATGGGAAGGGACATTCCCTATGGGGCAGGGACACTCCCTATGGGGCAGGGACACTCTGTGTGGGTCAGGGACACTCCCGTGGGTCAGGGACACTCCCTATGGGTCAGGGACACTCCCTGTGGGGCAGGGACACTCTGTGTGGGGCAGGGACACTCCCTATGGGGCAGGGACACTCCCTGTGGGTCAGGGACACTCCCGTGGGTCAGGGACACTCCCTATGGGGCAGGGACACTCTATGGGGCAGGGACATTCCCTATGGGGCAGGGACACTCTGTGTGGGGCAGGGACACTCTGTGGGTCAGGGACACTCCCTATGGGGCAGGGACACTCTGTGTGGGGCAGGGACACTCTGTGTGGGTCAGGGACACTCCCGTGGGTCAGGGACACTCCCTATGGGGCAGGGACACTCTGTGGGGCAGGGACACTCCCCGTGGGGCAGGGACACTCCCTATGGGGCAGGGACACTCGTTATGGGGCAGGGACACTCTCTGTGGGGCAGGGACACTCCCGTGGGGCAGGGACACTCTCTGTGGGGCAGGGACATTCCCCCATCCCCTTCATCCCCTGTCCTGAGGAAAAGCCGGCCTCTCTTTTCGGGAATCCTTTCCCAACATTTCCCAGGAAAAGCCGCGCTCCAAAAAAAACCTCTGCCAGCCCCAAAACCCTCCGGAGCCGCAGGATCCGTCAGGGACCGATCCCCGCCCCGGGAAAAGCGGAGATACAGAAATTCCAAATGGTATCCCAAATGATATCCCAATAATACCCTAAATTATATCCCAAATGATATCCCAAATAGTATTCCAAATGATACTCCAGTAATATCCTAAAATACATCCCAAATTATATTCCAAATGATACTCCAATAATATCCTAAATTATATCCCAAATGATATCTCAATTGATATTCCCAATTATATTCTCAAGGATATTCTCAGGATATTCCAAGGATATTCCAAGTGATAGCCCAAATGATACCCGAAGTTATATCCCAAATGATATTCCCAAATGATATTCACAATTATATTCCCAAGGATATTCCCAAGGATGTCCCAAGTGATATTCTCAAGGATATTCCAAGCGGTATCCCAAATGACACCCCAAATTACATTCCCAAAGATATCCCGAGGGTATCCCAGATTATGTCCGGAATGATATCCCAAATTATGTTCCAAGTGATATTCCAGATGATAGAACAGATGATATCCTGAACTATATTCTCACATTATATTCCAAATGATATCCCAAATGATATCCCAAAGACATTCCCGCTGCCATTCCACTGCCATTCCACTGCCATTCCTGATGCCATTCCCACTGCCATTCCCGCTGCCATTCCCACTGCCATTCCCAATCCATTCCCGCTGCCATTCCCACTGCCATTTCCGATCCCATTCCCGCTGCCATTCCCGATCCCATTCCCACTGCCATTTCCGATCCCATTCCCGCTGCCATTCCCGATCCCATTCCCGCTGCCATTCCCGATGCCATTCCACTGCCATTCCCGCTGCCATTCCCGATCCCATTCCCACTGCCATTCCCGATGCCATTCCACTGCCATTCCAATCCCATTCCCGCTGCCATTCCCACTGCCATTCCACTGCCATTCCTGATCCCATTCCCAATCCCATTCCCGATGCCATTCCCAATCCCATTCCCGCTGGATCAGCCGCCTCTCCCGGCCCACGGTTGCCGGGGCAGTCCGGCGCGGCTCGGTGCGGTCCCAGCGGAGCTCGGGGCGCTGCTGAGGCCCGGGCGCTGCCGGCCCCCGAGCTCCGCTTTGTGCCGCCGGTGCGGGAGCGCGGCCGGGACCAAAGGCTCGGAGCGGCTCCATTGCCTGCCCCGCCCCCGCCGCCGCCGCCGCCGCTTTCCCTCACCCGCTCTCCCGCTCTCTCTCTCTCACTCGGGGTTTTTTGGTTTCGGTCTCCCTCGCGCTCTGCCCTGGCCAGAGCATCCCGAGAGGGGGCGGCTCCCCCCGAGGAGCTCCAAACCCTCCCCGAGGAGCTCCAAACCCCCTCTGAGGAGCCCCAAACCCTCCCCAAGGAGCTCCAAACCCTCCCCAAGGAGCTCCAAACCCTCCCCAAGGAGCTCCAAACCCCCTCTGAGGAGCCCCAAACCCTCCCCAAGGAGCTCCAAACCCTCCCCAAGGAGCTCCAAACCCTCCCCAAGGAGCTCCAAACCCCCTCTGAGGAGCTCCAAACCCCCTCTGAGGAGCCCCAAACCCTCCCCAGGGAGCTCCAAACCCTCCCCAAGGAGCTCCAAATCCTCCCCGAGGAGCTCCAAACCTTCCCTATGGAGCTCCAAACCCTCCCCAAAGAGCCCCAAACCTTCCCTGAGGAGCTCCAAACCCCCTCAAAGAAGCTCCAAAGGCTCTCCAAGGGGATGCAGCTCCCCCTGAGGAGCTCCAAACCCTCCCCAAGGAGCTCCAAACCCGCTCTGAGGAGCTCCAAACCCCCTCTGAGGGGAGGCAGCTGCCCCTGGGGAGTTCCATACTCACTCCGAGGAGCTCCAAACCCCCTCCAAAGGGATGCAGCTCCCTTCGAGGAGCTCCAAACTACCCCGAGGAGCTCCAAACCCCTTTTGAGAAGTTCCAAACTCTCTCTGACGAGCTCTGGACTCTCCCCTGCAGAGCTCCAAACCCCCTCCAAGGGGCTACAGCTCCCCCCGAGGAGCTCCAAACCCTTTCCAAGGAGCTGCAAACCTTCCTCGAAGAGCCCCAAACCTTCCTCGAGGAGCCCCAAACCCTCTCCGAGGAGCTCCAAACCCTCTCAAACCCAAACCTTCCTTGAGGAGCTCCAAACTACTCCGAGGAGCTCCAAACTACTCCGAGGAGCTCCAAACCTTCTTCGAGAAGCTTCAAACCCTCTCTGAGGAGCCCCAAACCCTCTCGACCCCAAACCTTCCTCGAGGAGCCCCAAACCCTCTCCGAGGAATTCCAAATCCCCTCAAGCTCCAAACCTTCCTCGAGGAGCTCCAAACTACTCCAAGGAGCTCCAAACCCCCTCAAGCTCCAAACCTTCCTCGAGGAGCTCCAAACTACTCCAAGGAGCTCCAAACTCCCTCAAGCCCCAAACCTTCCTCAAGGAGCCCCAAACCTTCCTTGAGGAGCTCCAAACCCTCTCCGAGGAGCTCCAAACCCCCTCGAACCCCAAACCTTCCCCTTGAACCCCAAACCCTCCCCGAGGAGGAGCTCCTAACCCCCTCTTTCCCTCCCAACAGCCCCGTCCAAGCGCACGGGTCAGTCCCAGACGGTGCCCCCGAAATATCGCCACTGCCATCATCATCACCACCATCACCATCATCACCAGCAGCAGCAGCAGCAGCATCACCACCATCACCATCATCATCACCATCACCACCATCACCACCATCACCATCACCACCATCACCACCATCACCACCATCATCACCATCACCACCATCACCAGCAGCAGCAGCAGCAGCATCACCACCATCACCATCATCATCACCATCACCACCATCACCACCATCACCATCACCACCATCACCACCATCACCATCATCATCACCATCACCACCATCACCACCATCACCATCACCACCATCACCACCATCACCATCATCATCACCATCACCACCATCACCACCATCACCACCATCACCATCACCACCATCACCACCATCACCACCATCACCACCATCACCACCATCACCATCACCACCATCACCACCATCACCATCACCACCATCACCACCATCACCACCATCACCACCACCACCACCATCCTCCTCACCACCATCCCTGCCCCTCTCCAGCCTGGCTCCCCGGCCCTTCCTCCCCCCAACCCGGGTCCCCAGCCATGGGTGACAAATGTCTCTATAAATGGCATCAGTGACACCGCGCTGCTGCTGTGGCTGCCCGGGAGGAGGAGGAGGAGTTGTTTTTTTGGGGAGGGGGACACCCCGACCCTTCCTCCCTCCCTCCCTCCCTCCCTCCCCCTGGCCAAGCCGCATCCCCATCGGCCTCAAGCTGATTTCGGTTCAAAAGTGGGGTTTGGGGTTCGTTTTTTCCATTTTTTTAAAAATTTTTTTAAAATTTTTTTAGATTTTTTTGAAACTTTTTTTTTTAGATTTTTTAAATTTTTTAAATTTTTTTAGATATTTTTTAAATTTTAAATTTTTTAATTTTTTTAATTTTCTTTAGGGTTTTGGGTTTTTTGGGTTGGTTTTTTTTTCAGTTTTTTTAGTGGGGGGGAATTGCTCTTCTCCCTGAGCTGCACCTGGCACTTCCCAACACCCTCATTCCCGCTTTTTTTTTTTCCTGGGATGATGAGATGGGAGCAGGCCAGGAGGAGCCCCCTCCCCACCCAAAAAAACACCAATTTTGGGCTGGGGAGGGGGTCTGGCTCCTGCGCTGCCCCCTCAGCGCTCCCGGGCTCCCCTTCCCCACCTCGGATCCTCTCCTGACCCTCTCAGCGTCTCCTCACCCCCCAAAAAAAACTCCCCAGAGCCCAAAATTCAGTAACTTCACCAGGGTAAAGTTCGGATTTCATGAAAAAAAAACCCAAAAAACCCCAAAAAACCCCAAAAATCCATTTAAAGGGCAGCTAAACCCGCTCGGGGAAGAGGAGAGGAAAGCAGTTTTCTGACTGAAACCGGATTTCTCTTTTTGCCCCCCATGTTTCTTTCTAAGAATAAAGAAATGTCCCCAAACACAGAGTATCTGCAGAGCCCGGCTCTGCAGAGGGGCTCCGAGTCGCTGCTTTTTTGATTTTTGCTTTTTCTTGCCTTTTTTTTGTCTTTTTTTCCCTTTTCTTTCCCTTTTTCCCCCTTTTTTTTGCTTTTTTCCCTTTTTTTTCTTTTTTTTTGTCTTTTTTTTGCCTTTTTTGCCTTTTTTGCCTTTTTTTTCCTTTTTTTTTGCCTTTTTTTTTTTTTTTTGCTTTTCCTCCCCCTTTTTTTTTTTTTTTGCCTTTTCCCCCCCCTATTTTTCTTGCTTTTTTTTGGCCTTTTTTTCCTTTTTTCCCCTTTTTTTTCCTTTCTTCTCCTTTTTTTTTTTTTTTTTTGCCTTTTTTTCTTTTTTTTTTTCTTTTTTGGCCTTTTTTTTGTCTTTTTTTTTCCCTTTTTTTCCTTTTTTTTGCCTTTTTTTCGTTTTGTTTTGTTTCCCCCCTGCTTTTCCGTGCCAAAAGCAATTTCCCCCCCAAAGATCCTTCACCCTCACACCGGGAGTTCAGTCCCTTCCCCGCTCTTTAAACATCTCGCTTTCAAACCCCGGCCGGGGAAATTCCCCTGGTTAAAAAAAAAAATTCAAAATAAAAATACAAAGAAAAATACAAATAAAAATACAAACACAAATAAAAATAAAAATACTACTACTACTACTACTACTACTACTACTAATAATAATAATAATAATAATAAATAAAAATAATAAAATAAAAATAATAAAATAAAAATAATAATAATAAAATGAAAATAAAAATAAAAATAAAAATAAAATAAAAATAACATAAACATAAAAATAAAATAAAATAATAAAAATAAAAATAATAAAAATAATAAAAATTATAATAAAAATTATAGTAGAAATTATAAAAATAAAAATAAAAATTATTATTATTATTAATAATAATAATAATAATAATATAATTGGGGGAAAATAAATAAAAATCCTCCGGCGGGGGTGGAATTTGGGGAGGGGATTGGGGGGATTTTGGGGGGGGCGGGGGAGGCTGGCTGGGGAGGGAAGGAGGAGGTTAATCCGGGTTTAACGTCGCAGGACCAGGCCTCGGCTGATTGCCTTATCTCTCCCCAACATTTGGGTTCTCCCGTATTTTTCCCAACCCCAGCCAAATAGCTGCGAGGGGAAAAAAAAATAAAAAAAAAATAAAATAATAAAAAAAGAAAGTGCGCACGGAGGCAACTCCCGACGCCTGAGGAAAATATGTTATTAATATCTAAATAACTTCCCCGACGCTGTCGCTAAATCTCCCCTTTCGCCACTCCAGATGATGAATTCGTTTGAAGTGTTCTCCCGTCTCATCTCCCTCTCCCTCTCTCCCCCTTCCCCTTTGCATTTTTTTTTTTTCCTTTTTTTTTTATTTTTTTATTTTTTTATTCCATGCCCAGGCTTATTTCAGGCCGGTAAATATCTCGCTCCTTTCGCCGCGCTGCAGACACGGCGCTCGCGCTCTCTCTCCCTCTCTCTCTCTCCCCCTCTCCTCTCCGAGGGCGCAATTCCCGCTTGGAAATAAAATAAAATAAAATAAAATAAAATAAAATAAAATAAAATAAAATAAAATAAAATAAAATAAAATAAAATAAAATAAAATAAAACAAAACAAAACAAAACAAAATAAAATAAAATAAAAAATCCTTGGAGGGGAGAGTGAGACTGCCGGCGAGCAGCCTTGAGCTGATTTCGGGTTAAAAGCAGTTTTTTTGGTTTTGGTGGCTTTTTGTTCTGTTTTGTTTTGTTTTGTTTCATTTTTAAAATTTTTTCATTTTTTAATTTTTAGATTTTTTAAATTTTTTTAAAAAAAATTTTTTTTTAGGCTTTTTTAGGGGTGGCATCTGTTTGTTTGCGGCAAGACTCGAGCTGATTTCAGGTTAAAAGTGGGGTTTGGGGTTGTTTTTTTTAATTTTATTTTTTTATTTTCTTTTTTTAAAATTTTTTTAATTTTTTAAATTTTTTAATTTTTTTTTAATTTTTTTTTAAATCCTTTTAAGTTTTTTTTTAGGGGAATCTGTTTTGTTTGCGGCATTTGTTTGCGGCAACCTTCGAGCTGATTTCGGTTAAAAGCTGTTTTTTAATTTTTTTTAAATTTCCTAATTTTTTTTTAAATTTTTAAAATTTTTTAAAAAATTTTTAATCCTTTTAGATTTTTTTTAAGGGGAGGATCCGTTTGTTGGCACCAACCCCTTCTCTCCCGGCCTTTTCCTGCCTTAAATTCCCTCTCTGCCCCCTCCCTCCCCGGCCTGATTTGGGCCCAAATTTGGGATTGGGGGCGGGACCTCCCCCCACCCCCGCCTCCTTCCTGCGCTGCTCAATCCCAGCTCCATCTCTCCCCCCCAAAAAAACCCAAAATCAGCTTCCTACCCTCCCTGGGTCATGAAATCACCTCCAAAATCCTCATTAAATTAATTAAAACATCTCCTTCCCCCACCCAGGGCTCCCTCTGACCCCGAGATTTCCATCCCATCCCACCCCGGGATGGATCCTTTTCCTCTCCCACCCCCAAAATCAGCTTCCTACCCTCCCAGGGTCATGAAATCACCTCCAAATTCTGCATCAAAACTGTGGAGTTTCAAATTCCCCTGTCTGGGACTCCCCAGCTCCCTCTGACCCCGAGGTTTCCCTTCCCGACCCGGGATGGATCCTTTTCTTTTCCCCCCTCCCCAAAATCAGCTTCCTACCCTCCCTGGGTCATGAAATCACCTCCAAAATCCTCATTAAATTAATTAAATGTCTCCTTCCCCCATCCAGGGCTCCCTCTGACTCTGAGGTTTCCCTTCCCGACCCGGGATGGATCCTTTTCTTTTCTCCCCTCCCCAAAATCAGTTTCCTACCCTCCCTGGGGTCATGAAATCACCTCCAAATTCTGCATCAAAACTGTGGAGTTTCAAATTCCCCTGTCTGGGACTCCCAGCTCCCTCTGACCCCGAGGTTTCCCTTCCCACCCCGGGATGGATCCTTCTACTTTTCCCCCCACCCCAAAATCAGTTTCCTACCCTCCCCTGGGGTCATGAAACCACCTCCAAATTCCACATCAGAACTGTGGATTTTATACTGTGGAGTTTTAAATTCCCCTGTCCAGGGTTCCCCAGGTGCCTCTGACCCCTCCCCACCTCAGGATGGATCCTTTTCCTCTCCCCACCCCCCCAAAATCAACTTCCCACCCTCCCTGGGTCATGAAATCACCTCCAAATTTCACATTATAAAGTCTCCTTCCCCCATCCAGAGCTCCCTCTGACCCCAGGATTTCCCTTCCCGATCCAGGATGGGTCTTTTTCTTTTCCCCCCCTTCCCAAAATCAGCTTCCTACCCTCCCTGGGTCATGAAATCACCTCCAAAATCCTCATTAAATTCATTAAAACGTCTCCTTCCCCCATCCAGGGCTCCCTCTGACTCTGAGGTTTCCCTTCCCGACCCGGATGGATCCTTTTCTTTTCCCCCCTCCCCAAAATCAATTTCCTACCCTCCCTGGGGTCATGAAACCACCTCCAAATTCCGCATCAAACCTGTGGATTTTAAACTGTGGAGTTTTAATTCCCCGTCTGGGACTCCCCAGCTGCCTCTGACCCCTTCTCGACCCAGGATGGATCCTTTTCCTCTCCCACTCCCAAAATCAGCTTCCTACCCTCTCCAGGGTCATGAAATCACCTCCAAATTTCACATTATAAAGTCTCCTCATGAAATCACCTCCAAATTTCACATTATAAAGTCTCCTTCCCCCATCCAGAGCTCCCTCTGACCCCAGGATTTCCCTTCCCGGTCCAGGATGGGTCTTTTTCTTTTCCCCCCTCCCCAAAATCAGCTTCCTACCCTCCCTGGGTCATGAAATCACCTCCAAAATCCTCATTAAATTAATTAAAATGTCTCCTTCCCCCATCCAGGGCTCCCTCTGACTCTGAGGTTTCCCTTCCCGACCCGGGATGGATCCTTTTCTTTTCTCCCCTCCCCAAAATCAGTTTCCTACCCTCCCTGGGGTCATGAAACCACCTCCAAATTTCACATCAAACCTGTGGATTTTAAACTGTGGAGTTTTAAATTCCCCCGTCCGGGGCTCCCCAGCTGCCTCCGACCCTGAGAATTTCCCATCCCACCCCGGGATGGATCCTTTTCCTCTCCCTGCCCCCCAAAATATCAACTTCCTACCCTCCCCGGGGTCATGAAATCACCTCCAAACTCCACATTAAAAAGTCTCCTCCCCCCATCCAGAGCTCCCTCTGACCCCGAGATTTCCCATCCCATCCCACCCCGGGATGGATCCTTTTCTTCTCCACCCGCCCCCCCCAAAAAAGGGGGAGGGGAAAAAAGGGGGAAAAACCCAACCCCAAACCACCCCCAGCTCTCAAAGCCCTCCCCGCTTTTCCTCCTCCTGCCCCCTTCCCGTTCCAACCCAGCCCCTCTCTCCGCATCCTCCTCCTCCTCGAGTTTGTTTTGCATTTTGTATTTATTTTATTTATTTATTTCCCCCCCGAACGCCTCGCGCTGATGATTCTCGTTCATTTCCCCCCCTCCCCTCTCTCTCTCTCTCCCTCTCCCCCCAGCCCTTATCTCTCCTCCTCTCCCCCTCTCCTCCCCCGTCACACCGGATTTAGGGCTCGGCGGTTTGTTGTTGTTGTTGTTTTTTTTTTTTTTTTTTTTATCTCGCCCAACATTTCGCCGACTTTGTTTTCTGCTTCGCTCAGGTTCGGCGTTTCCCCCCCGCCGGCCGCTGTTCGCCTTTGTCGCTGTTATCTGCGCTTATTGTTGTAGCTCGTTTGTCTCCGCTTTTTGTGCGGCGTGTAAGCCCCGCGTGCGCCCGCATCCAGCCCCCCGCCGCCTCCGCCCCCTCTCTCTCCGGATTTATTTTTTTATTTTAGTTTTTTTTTATTATTATTATTGGGTTTTTTTAATTCGTCTTTTCCTCTCTCCCTCCCTGATTTTTTTAAAATTTTTTTTTATTCTTTTCCTCTCTTCCTCCCTGATTTTTTAAATTCTTTTTTTATTCCTTTTTTCCTCTCTCCCTCCCTGATTTTTTTATTTTATTTTTTAATTCCTCTTTTCCCCCTGCTTTTTCAAATTATTATTTTTTTTTATCCCTCTTTCCCTCTATCTCTCCCTGATTTTTTAATTTTATTTCTTTATTCCTCTCTTCCTCCCTGATTTTTTTTAAATTTATTTTTACCCCTCTTTCCCTCTCTACCTCCCCGATTTTTTACTTATTTTAATTTTTTTATCCCTCTCTCCCTCCCTAATTATTAATTTATTTATTTCCATCCCTCTCTCCCTGTCCTTCCCGCCTGCAGCTCGCAGGGAACAGCCCAGCCCAGAGCCCAGAGCTCGGAGCCTGGAGCTCGGAGCTCAGAGCCCAGAGCCCAGAGCTCGAAGCTCAGAGCCTGGAGCTCGGAGTCCAGAGCCCAGAGCTCGGAGCCCGGAGCCCAGAGCTCGGAGCCCGGAGCCCAGAGCTTGGAGCTCAGAGCCCGGAGTCCAGAGCTCGGAGCCCGGAGCCCAGAGCTCGGAGCCCGGAGCCCGGAGCCCAGAGCTCAGAGCCCAGAGCCTGGAGCCCGGAGCCCAGAGCCCAGAGCTCGGAGGCTGGAGCTCGGAGCCCGGAGCCCAGAGCTCAGAGCCCAGAGCCTGGAGCCCGGAGCCCAGAGCCCAGAGCCCAGAGCCCAGAGCTCGGAGCCTGGAGCCTGGAGCCCGAAGTCCAGAGCTCAGAGTTCGGAGTCCAGAGCCCGGAGCCTGGAGCCCGGAGCTCGGAGTCCAGAGTCCGGAACTTGGAGCCCGGAGATTGGAGTCCAGAGACCGGAGCCCAGAGCCTGGAGCCCGGAGCTCAGAGCCCAGAGCTCAGAGTCCAGAGCCTAGAGCCCGGAGCTCGGAGCCCGGAGCTCAGAGCCTGGAGCCCAGAGCCTGGAGCCTGGAGCCCAGAGCTCGGAGCCCAGAGCCCGGAGCCCAGAGCTCAGAGCCCAGAGCCTGGAGCCCAGAGCCCAGAGCTCGGAGGCTGGAGCTCGGAGCCCAGAGTCCAAAGCCCAGAGCTCAGAGCCCAGAACACGGAGCCCGGAGCCAGGAGCCCGGAGCTCAGAGCCCAGAGCTTGGAGTCCAGAGCCCGGAGCCCGAAGTCCAGAGCCCAGAGCTCGGAGTCCAGAGCCCGGAACTTGGAGTCCAGAGCCCAGAACCCGGAGCTCGGAGCCCGAAGTCCAGAGCCAGAGCTTGGAGTCCAGAGCCTGGAACTTGGAGCCCGAAGTCCAGAGCCCGGAGCCCAGAGCTCAGAGCGTGGAGCTCGGAGCCTGGAGCCCAGAGCCGCTGAGTCTCTCTCTGGAGCCCGGAGCCCGGAGCCCAGAGCACAGAGCCCGGAGCTCAGAGCCAGGAGCCCGGGGCTCGGAGCCCGGAGCCGCTGAGTCTCTCTCCAGAGCCCGGAGTCCGGAACCCAGAGCCCGGATCCGCTGAGTCTCTCTCCGGAGCTCGGAGCCCGGAGCCGCTGAGTCTCTCTCCGGAGCCCGAAGCCCAGAGCCCAGAGCACAGAGCCCGGAGCTCAGAGCCAGGAGCCCGGAGCTCGGAGCTTGGAGCCGCTGAGTCTCTCTCCGCCTCCCGGCTCCGTGCCCCCCTCGCTCCCCCCGCGCTGGCAGCGCCGCACTCCCCGCCCGGGCCGCGTGGGACGGGCTCGCCAGGCCCGGGGAATCCCCGCCTTGGATGGAGCGGCTGCTCCCCCCGCGCCGCTAAACACACCCGGACACGGAGCCTGCTGCCTCTTAGGGCCTTTTTTCCCTTTTTGTTTCCTTTTTTTTTTTTTTCTTTATTTTTTCCCTCTTTTTTCCCCTTTTTTTTCTTTCTTTATTCTTTCCTTTTTTTTCCCTTTTTTCTTTTTTTCTTTTTTCTCCTTTTATTTCTTTTTTTCCTTTTTTTCTTTATTTTTTCTTTTTTTCCTTTTTTCCCTTTCTTTTTTTCCTTCCTTTTTTTTCTTCTTTTTCTTTATTTTTTCTTTTTTTTCCTTTTTTTCCCTTTATTTTTTTTCCTTTTTTCCCTTTTTCCCTTTCTTCTTTTTCTTTTTTCCTTTTTTTGCCTTTTTTCTTTTTTTTTCTTTTCTTCCCTTTCTTTTTTCTCTTTTTTTTTCTTTTTTCCTTTTCCCTTTTTTCTTTTTTCCTTTTTTCTTTATTTTTCCTTTTTTCCCTTTTTTCTTTTTTCCCCTTCTTTTTCCTTTCTTTTTTTTCCTTTCTCTTTTTTTCCTTTTTTCCCCCCTTTCCCCTTCTTTTTCTTCTTTTTCCTTTTTTCTTTTTTCTCTTTTTTCCCCTTTCTTTTTCCTTTTTTTCCTTTTTCCCCTTTTTCTTTTTGCTTCTCCCCAGATCTCCCAAATCTGGCGGGACTCCCAAAATCCCCCCCCTCCGCTCACTGCGGACCCCCCAAAAACCCCAAATTCTGCTTTTTCCCCCCAGATGAGAACCCCAATCCTGACCTTTTCCAGCTTTTCCCCCAAAATTGGAACCCCAGTCCTGACCTTCTCCAGATTTCCCCCAAAATCGGAGCCCAAATCGCATTTTCCCCCAAAATCGGAACCCCAATCCAGCTCCCCTCCAGCTTTTCCCCCCAAATCAGAGCCCAAATCCAGCTTTTCCTCCAAAATTGGAGCGCAAATCCTGACCCTTTCCGGATTTCCCCCCAAATCGGAACCCAAATCCAGATTTTCCCCCAAAATCAGACCCCAAATCCTGTTTCCCTCCAGCTTTTCCCCCAAAATGAGAACCCAAATCCCGCTCCTCTCCAGCTTTTCCCCCAAAATCAGAACCCCAATCCTGACCTTCTCCAGATTTCCCCCAAAATCGGAGCTTAAATTGCATTTTCCCCAAAATCGGAACCCCAATCCAGCTCGCCTCCAGCTTTTCCCCCCAAATCAGAGCCCAAATCCTGACCCTCTCCGGATTTGCCCCCCAAATCAGAGCCCAAACCGTGCTTTCCCCCCAAAATCGGAACCCAAATCCAGATTTTCCCCCAAAATCAGAACCCTGATACCGCTTTCCCCCCAAAATCAGACCCCAAATCCTGTTCCCCTCCAGCTTTCCCCCCAAAATCAGACCCCAAATCCTGACCTTCTCCAGATTTTCCCCCCAAATAGGAGCCCAAATCGCGTTTTCCCCCCAAAATCAGAACGCCAATCACGCTCCTCTCCAGCTTTCCCCCAAAATCGGAGCCCAAATCCAAATTTTCCCCCAAAATCAGAACCCCAATCCTGCTCCTCTCCAGCTTTCCCCCAAAATCGGAGCCCAAATCCAGATTTTCCCCCAAAATCAGAACCTCAATCCTGCTCCTCTCCAGCTTTCCCCCAAAATCGGGACCCCAATCCTGCTTTCCCCCCCCAAAATCTGCCAAGGGCACAAACTTGGAGGGGCACAAACAGAGCAGAGTGCGGAAAATCCCCTAAAAAATCCCCTAACGTTTTCACCCCAAACCCGAAGGCCGGGGGTCCCCACGGGCACCCCCCGCACCCCGGGGTGTGGGAGGGGATCCCCCCCGGGGGTGTGGTCGCAGTGAATTCCCCTCCCCCACCAACCAACCCCCCCCCAAATTTTGGGGGGGGTGCCCAAATTTCCCCCTCCCCCCCCAAAGGAGAGAGCTGCTGAATAACTTGATAAATAACAACGGAGACCCCTCCCCCAAATGTAATCGCGACAATCGCAATAAGTTGCCAGGACCGCTCGCAATTTACATGTGATGAATATTTAAATGAATGGGTTTGTTTATTTGTTTATTTATTTGTTTATTTATTTGTTTATTTATTTATAATTTCCCTCGCTCTTAACGAGAATACAAATAAATAAATAAATAAATAAATAAACACATATTTTAAAAAATTTAAAAATTATTTTAAAACTCCCCAAAGTGAAGCCTCTTAACTAGGAGTATATAAATAAATAAATAAACACATATTTTAAAAATTTTAAAAATTATTTAAAAACCCCCAAAGTGAAGCCTCTTAACTAGGAGTATATAAATAAATAAATAAATACATATTTAAAAAATAAAAAATAAAAGCCTCTTCACTAGGAATATACCTATATATATATAAATAAATAAACATATATTAAAGAAAATAAATTTAAAAAACCCCCAAAGCGAAGCCTCTTAAAGAGGGAATAAATAAATAAATAAATAAATAAATAAAAATATTTAAAAAAAAACCAAAGTGAAGCCTCTTCACTAGGAATATACATAGATATAAACAAATAAACCTATTTAAAAAAAAAAAAAAAAAAAACTTAAAAAAAAAACCCCAAAGTGAAGCCTCTTAAGGAGAGAAATAAATAAATAAAAACATAAATAAATAAATAATAGAAAAAGATTCCAAAGTGAAGCCTCTTCACTCGGAGTATATAAATAAATAAATAGATAAATAAACATATATTTAAAAAATAAAAAAATAAAAAATAAAAGCCTCCTCACTAGGAATATGCACACACACATTATATATATAAATAAATAAACCTATATTTAAAAAAAAAAAAAAAAAACCACAAAGTGAAGCCTCTTCGCTAGGAATACACATAGATATATATAAATAAATAAACCTATATTTAAAAAAAATTAAAATAAAAATTAAAATTAAAAAAAAACCCCACCCCTAAGTTTGAAACCCCTCATGAATATCCGCCCAGGGCTAACCAAGGGGGAGGAGGAGAGCGAGAGCGAGAGCGAGCGAAGCGTTTAAAGATGAAAGCGCCAAAAAAAAAAAAAAAAATAAAATAATAAAAAAGAACTGACGGCTTTTCCATTTTAATCTGCCTTAAACCCTCCCGTTCCATCGGCGGAGAGTGAGCGCTGATTGCGGATCAGCGCGCCCGGCGGCGATTACAGCGCGCGCCGCCCCGCTCATTAGCGGCCCTCATCAGCGGGAACCTCATTAGCGCCAGGGGCGGGGCGGGGAAAGGGGAGCGGGGCGGCAGGGAGGGTTCGGGTTCGGGTTCGGGTTCGGAGTGGCCCGGGAGGGTTCGGGTTCGGGTTCGGAGCGGCCCGGGAGGGTTCGGGTTCGGGTTTGTGAGGCCGGGAGGGTTCGGGTTCGGAGCGGCCCCGGGAGGGTTCGGGTTCGGGTTCGGGTTCGGAGCGGCCCGGGAGGGTTCGGAGCGGCCGGGAGGGTTCGGGTTCGGGTTCGGAGCGGCCCGGGAGGGTTCGGGTTCGGGTTTGTGAGGCCGGGAGGGTTCGGGTTCGGAGCGGCCCGGGAGGGTTCGGAGCGGCCGGGAGGGTTCGGAGCGGCCCGGGAGGGTTCGGGTTCGGGTTCGGGTTCGGAGCGGCCGGGAGGGTTCGGGTTCGGGTTCGGGTTCGGGTTCGTGTTCGGGTTCGGGTTCGGAGCGGCCGGGAGGGTTCGGAGCGGCCGGGAGGGTTCGGGTTCGGGTTCGGGTTCGGAGCGGCCCGGGAGGGTTCGGGTTCGGGTTCGGGTTCGGGTTCGGGTTCGTGTTCGGGTTCGGGTTCGGGTTCGGAGCGGCCGGGAGGGTTCGGAGCGGCCGGAGGGTTCGGGTTCGGGTTCGGGTTCGGAGCGGCCCGGGAGGGTTCGGGTTTGTGCGGCCGGGAGGGTTCGGGTTCGGGTTCGGAGCGGCCCGGGAGGGTTCGAAATGAAGAAGAAAGAAATGAAGTTAAAAAAAAAAAAAAAATTTAATTAACAAAAATGAAATGAAAGAAATGAAATTTAAAAAAATGAAATTAAAAAAATGAAATAAAAAAAATAGAAATTAAAAAAATGAAATTAAAAAATGAAATAAAAAAACAGAAATGAAAGAAATTAAATGAAAAAAAATAAATAAAAAATGAAATGGAAAAAAAAAGAAAAAAGAAAAGAAAAAAGAAAAGAAAAAATTTTAAAAGAAAATTCAAAAAACGAAATGAAAAAAGGAAATGAAAAAAAGGAAGTGGAAAAAAAGGAAATGAAAAACGGAAATACAAAGGAAATTTGAAAAGGAAAGAAAAAAGGAAAATGAAAAAAGGAAATGGAAAAGGAAATGAAAAATGTGAAATAAAAAGAATGAAATTAAAAAGGAAATGAAGAAAAGGAAATAAAAAAAATTAAAAAATAAAACGAATAAATAAAATGAAAAATAAAACGAAAAACTAAACTAAACTAAACTAAACTAAAAAAACCCCAGACGGTTTTAGGAAAAGCGAACTCGAAGCGTGAGAGGAGAAATAAAACTAAAAAATAAGAATTTAAAAAAAAAAAAAAAAAAAAAAAAAGAAATAAATTTTTAAAAAAAACGCGAGCTCACAGCGGGGGGGGGGGGGGGGGGCGGGGTTTTTGGTTTTTTGGGTTTTTTGGGGGTTTTTTGGTCACTTTTTTCTCCTCCTCCTCCTGGCAGCTCCCGGCGCGGAAATCGATTTAAAAAAATGAAATAAAAATTCAATTTTCCCCCCTTTCCCTCCTCCTCCTCCCCAGGCCGAGGGTGGGATCGCGAGACGCAGAATCCGGAGTTCGTTTCTTAATTATTTTTAATTTTTTTTTTTTTTTCCAGCAGAAATCGCGGGAGTTTGGGGTTTTGGGGTTTTTTTTTTTGAGGGTTTTTGGGGGTTTTTTTGAGGGTTTTGGGTTGGTTTTTTTTTTTTGAGGTTTTTTGGGGGGTTTTTGGGGGGTTTTTTTGAGGTTTTTTTGGGGGTTTTTTGGGGGGTTTTTTTGAGGGTTTTGGGGGGTTTTTTGAGGGTTTTTTGGGGGTTTTTTTGAGGGTTTTGGGGGTTTTTTTGAGGGTTTTTGGGGGGTTTTTTTGAGGTTTTTTGGGGGTTTTGGGGGGGGGGGGTTTGAGATTTTTTGGGGGGTTTTTTTGAGGGTTTTTTGGTTTTTTGGGGGGGGGGTGAGGTTTTTTTGGGGTTTTTTTGTGTGTTTGGGGTTTTTTTAATTTATTTATTTATTTTGGGTGGGGTTTTTTTCCCCGGCCAGAACCGCAGGGGGTTGGGGGATTTTGGGGGTTTTTGAGGAATTTTAGGGGTTTTTTGGGGGGGTTCCCCCCTCCCCCGAGCCGAAATCGCTTTTTGGGGGGTTTTTTGGGGGGGGGGGTTGGGGGTTTTTTGGGGTTTTTTTGGGGGGTTTGGGGTTTTTGGGGGGGGGGTTTGGGGTTTTTTTTGGGTTTTTTTGGGGGGGGTTGAGTTTTTTGGGGTTTTTGGGGGGGGTGGAGGTTTTGGGGGTTTTTTTGGGGTTTTTTTTGGGGGAAGGGTTGAGTTTTTTTGTTTTGAGGGTTTTTTTTGGGGGGGGGGTTTCCCCCCCGAGCAGAAATCGCCGGTTTTTTTGGGTTTTGTTGGGGTTTTGTTGGGGGTTTTTTTGGGTTTTTTTCCCCCTCCCCCAAGCAAAAATCGCGGGCGTTTGGGGTTTTTTGGGGGTTTTGGGGGGGTTTGGGGGGTGTTTTGGGGGTTTTTGGGGGGTGTTTTGGGTTGTTTGGGGGGGTTTGGGGGGTTTTTTGGGGGTTTAGGGGGTTTTTGGGGGGTTTTGGGGGGTTTTTTGGGGGTTTTTTGGGGGGTTTGGGGTTTTTTGGGGGATTTCTTGGGGTTTTTTTGGGGTTTTTTGGGGGGGTTTTTTTGGGGGGGTATTTTGGGTTTTTTTTGGTTTTTTGGGGTTTTCTGGGGGGTTTTGGGGGGGTCATTTGGGGTTTTTGGGGGTGGGGTTTTTTGAGGTTTTTTTGGGGGGTCTTTTGGGGTTTTGGGGGATTTTTGGGGGGTTTTTCTTTGGGATTTTTGGGGGGTCTTTTGGGGTTTTTTGGGGTTTTTTGGGGGGGTTTTGGGGGGTCTTTTGGGGTTTTTTTGGGGGGTTTTTGGGGGTCTTTTGGGGGGTCTTTTGGGGTTTTTCCCTCCCCCCGCCCCGGAGCAGATCCCCCCGCCCAAAGCGGTTTTTTTTTTTCCCGAGCCCTCATCATCAATTCTCTTAATTGGGGCCATTAAAACTTTCCCAGGCGTTAAACACCCCCGGCCCGGGCAGCGGGAAATTCGGGATTTGGGAATTTCGGGAATTTCGGGCGCTTTTGGCCTTTGGGAGGCGCGCGGGACCCCAAATAAAAACAGCGAAAACAAGCAAAAAAAAAACCCGAATTCACTCGGTTTGGGGTTTGGTTTTGGGTTTTTTTTGTTTTGTTTTTGTTTTGGTTTTTGGGTTTTTTGAGGGTTTTGGGGGAATTTTTGGGGGGTTTTTGGGTTTTTTTTTGGGGGGCGGTTAGGGTTTTTTGGGGCTTGGGGGGGTTTTTTTTGGGGGGGTGGGTGTTTTTTGTGGGTTTTTTTGAAGGTTTTTTGGGGTTTTTTGGGGGGGTTGGGGTATTTTTTTTAGTTTTTTGGGGGGGTTGTTGGTTTTTTTGGGGGGTTGGTTTTCTTGGGGGGGTTGGGGGTTTTTTTTGGGGTTTTTTGGGGGGGTTGGGGGGTTTTGGGGTTTTTTTTTTACTTTTTTTGGGGGGGTTGGTTTTCTTGGGGGGTATTTTGGGGTTTTTTGCGGGGTTTTCTTGGGGTGGTTGTGTGGGTTTTTTTGTTTTGGGGGTGGTTTTTTCTTGGGTTTTTGGGGGTTTTGGGGTTTTTTGGGGGGATTTTGGGGGTTTTTTTTAGGGTTTCTTTGGGTTTTGGGGTGTTTTTCTGTCGGGTTTTTTGGGCCTTTTGGGGGGGGATTTTTGGGGTTTTTTGGGGTTTTTTGGGTTTTTGGGGGGGTTGTGGGTTTCTTTGGTTTTGGGGGTGTTTTCTCCTTGGGGATTTTGGGCTTTTTTTAGGTTTATTTTTGGTGTTTTGTTTGGGTTTGGTTTGGTTTTTTTTAGTTTGGGGGGGGTTGTCGGTTATTTTGGGGTTGGGGGGGGGGATTTTTGGGTTTTTTTGGTTGGTTTGTTTGGGTTTGGGATTTGGTTTTTTTTAGTTTTTGGGGGGGTTTGTTGGGTTTTTGTTTGTTTGGGGTTTTTTTGTTGGTTTTTTTTTGTTGTTGTTGTTGGTTTTGTTTTGTTTTGTTTTTTTTCAGGAGGAGCAGATTTCTCCCTAAAAAAAAAAAACCCAAAAAACCAAAAAAACAACCAAAAAAACCCCCAAACCCCGGCGGAACCGCGGAGAAAATCGGGATTTCTGCGCTCCCGGAGGCCCCGGGAATCCCGGCGCTCTCCCCGCGCTCCGGCCGCGGGGATTTGCCCAAATCCGCCGCTTTTCAGCCCAGAACGGGGGGCTCGTGTTGCGTTTTCTCCGCCGCCTCGGCCGTGAAAAGGCGGAAAAAAAAAAAAAAAAAAGGCGGAATTTGCTTTCGCTAATCGGGGATAAAAAAAAAAAAACAAAACTCTCCCCCTCTCTCTCTCCTTTATTCCGATTTTTTTTTAATTATTTTTCTTTTTGGGGGGTCGAAAACGCAAAAAAAAAAAAAAAAAAAAAAAAACCGAACTTTCAAAAATAAAGAGATTTTTTTTTCCCCGCCTGCTTGAAAACGCAACTCAACCCTAAAAAATAAAATAAAATAAAATAAAATAAAATAAAATAAAATAAAATAAAATAAAGTAAAGTAAAATAAAATAAAATAAAATATCTCGGTTTTCCCCTCTTTTCGCTTTAATAAAATTTAAAAACCGCCCCGAAAAAAAAAAATAAAACCCAACAAAAAACGAGCGCCCGGCCCGGACACAATGGATTTGCAAATGAGCATCGCTCCTCTCTCTTTTTTCTCTTTTTTTTCCTCTCTTTTTCTCTCTCTTTTATATATATATATATATATTTAAATTTTTATTTTCCCGAATCACAGCAACGATTTGCGGCGCCCAACGGCTCGGCCTTTTATTTTAGTTTAGTTTAGTTTAGTTTATTTATTTATTTTTATTTTCTCATTCCGTAGCAGCCGCCGCGCTGATATCACCAAACTCTCCAGCAGCAGCGGGGAGTTTTGAATAATTTATCTCCTTTTTTTCTTCTCCCCCTCCTCGGCCCTTTTGTCCCAAATTTTTTTTGTTTTGTTTTGTTTTGGGGTTTTTTTCTTTTTTTTGCTGCTGCTCCTCGCGGGATTCTGAATGGGGAAGGACGCGCCCCCCTCCCCCATCCCGCGCTTTGCTCTTTTTTTTTGTTTTTTTTTTTTTTGTTTTTTTTTTTTAGGCAGCCTCGGGTTTTTCCCCCCTTTCTTTTTTTTTTTTTTTTTTTTAATTTTCTTTTTCCTTTCTTTTTTCTCTTTTTTTTTTATTTTATCTCTTTTTTTTCCTCTTTTTTTTTCTCTTTTTTTTTCTTTCTTTTCTCTTTTTTTTTTTCTTTCTTTCGTTTCCTTGCCCCTCCTCTGTTTGCTTTTGTGGTCAGGAATCTTTTATTTTTTTTGTCCTTACAAAAGACTTTCGCTTTCTTTGTGAAGCGAAGTTCATCTTCAAGGTTGGGAAAAGACGGGAGGGAGGGCGGGGGGTGAAAAAAAAGGCCAAAAAAAAAAAAAGGGATCGCAGCCTTAAACAAAAAAAATTTTAAATAAAATAAAGTAAAATAAAGTAAAATAAAATTAAAATAAAAATAAAAATAAAAATAAAATAAAATAAAATAAAATAAAATAAAAATAAAATAAAATAAAATAAATAATAAAATAAAATAAATAATAAAATAAAAAATTAAAATAAAATAAAAATAAAAAATTAAATAAAATTAAAATTAAATTAAAATAAAATAAATAATAAAATAAATAAAATAAAATAAAATAAAAATAAAATTAAAATAAATATAAAATAAAATATAAAAT